>OY882859.1:2345516-2480516 GCA_963693515.1 Pipistrellus nathusii
TAATAATTTATTTATGACATTTAACAGAACCCAGACATCACCTCACTGTGTCTCAGCAGAGACAGCGCCAGGCCTGAGCGCACAGGGCAGGCAGGTGGGGGTGGGCGGAGAGTAGGTGAGGCTTCCACCCTAAGGGGCTGGGGAGGGGGTGAAGGTGGGGCAGCTGGCAGCCCAGGGCAGGCAAAGAGGCCCCCATGCAAACGCAGAGCCCTGGCGGGGGGGGGGGGGGGTAACAGCAGCAGGGCTGGGTGGACAGGGACGGAGAGAGGGCGGCATGACTCAGGAGCCAGACCACAGATCCGGAGACAGGGCGGGGGGGGGGGGGGAGAGAGAAAGAGAGAGAGAGAGGTGAGAACAGAGCCAAAGAGAGAAGGGGGAAAGTCTCAAAAGTTTTACCTGCTAAAGCCCCAGAGTTAGACACTCCACACTGCACCCAGGACCTCGCCAGGGAAGAGAGTCCGGAAATGTATGATGGATGGATGGATGGAGAGAGGGGAGGTGCAGGGGAGATGGATGGAGAGAGGGGAGGTGCAGGGGGGATGGATGGAGAGAGGGGAGGTGCAGGGGGGATGGATGGAGAGAGGGGAGGTGCAGGGGGGATGGATGGAGAGAGGGGTGGGTCCTGGGGGGATGGATGGAGTGTGGGTAGAATGCAGGGATGGATCGATGGTGGGGAGGGTGCAGGGGTGGGTGGGTGGAGAGAGGGGAGGGTGCAGGGGAAATGGAGAGTGGGGAGAATGCAGCAGTGGGTGGATGAATGGATGGGGATGGTGTAGGGATGGGTGGATGGAGAGGGTACAGGGGTGGGTGGTGGGAGGGTGCAGGGGGATGGATGGAGAGAGGGGAGGATGCAGGGATGGATGGATGGTGGGGAGGTGCAGGAGGGATGGATGGAGAGAGGGGAGGGTGCAGGGGGGATGGATGGGGGATGGTAGGAAGTAGGTGAGGTGGGAGGTGGCTGGTGGGTGGATGGTTGGTTGGCTGGTCTTGGGGTGATGGTAGATGTGGGGTGGGAGGGTGTCACGGGTGGGTGGGCTCATACTGACGGGGGAGTGAAGTGACAAAGTGACAGATGCTCAGTCTCGATGAACAGAGTGAGGTACATGCCCCACGGGCCAAGCCACTGGGCAAACTGGCCGCTCTGCCTCCCTCCTCCCGATAGAGTGTTAAATCTATGGGGCTCCCTGGGACACCCCAAACCCGCCTTCCCCAGTGGGGGGGGCAAGCAGGCCAGGCGGGTACGGCCTGGGAGCATGCTGGCGTCACTCCCTCCTGGCCCCTGGGCTCCAGGAACCCTAAGATGCCCATGTGACCGGGGCCAGTGCTGCGGGCACGGGGCACAGAGGCCACCCAGCGCCTCTCCGGCCAGCCCCGCGCGGTCTCCCACCTTCACCCTCCTCCCCGCCTCCCACCCCCGCTTACGAGGTGAGGGTGCGCGGCTGGGCAGCATCTCCTCGGAGAGGCAGTCGCTGCCCCCGGGATGGTGCTGGTTCCAGGGCACGCTGTGCGGGCACTGTGACCTAACTGCTCCACCGCCTGCTCAGGGTCCTCACAATACCCTCTGTGAGGTAGCCGGCCAGGCCCCATTCCACAAGTGGGGACACTGAGGCAGCGGGGCAGAGCCAGGACCCGGCCACTCGTGGGCACTTGCTTTGCCTGCTTCTGCCCGCCTCACTGGCACCACCAGCACCGGCACCTGCGCGGCTGGCCCGCCTGCCTCTCCGCCGGGGCTGCTTGGGCAAAGCCCTGCGTGGGAAGCCGGGGGGGGGGGGGGGGGGGGGGAGACGGGCAAGTGGAGAGAAAGTGGGTTTGACAAGTAACAAGTCCAACTGTTGCAGATCCAGACTCAGTGTGATAGCGCCCGCCCGCCAGCTCCGTGCAAACAGGCACCGAACCTGCGGCTCCGGGCCCGCAGGGCTGCTGTGACGGAGGGCGAGGGGCCCCTGGGCCTGGGCCGGGGAAGACTGGGGGCGTGGGGCCCCCCTGGGCCTGGGCCGGGGAAGTCTGGGGACGAGGGCCCCTGGGCCTGGGCCGGGGAAGTCTGGGGACGAGGGCTCCTGGGCCTGGGCTGGGGCCGTCACAGTGTCCAGGGCCAGGGGTGACCTGGGACTCTCGGCCCCCAGACCTCGAGGCCACGGCCATCTCTTGAGCATCCGCGGTGCCGGGTGCCGGCACAGCCTCCACGGGAGCCCCCACGAGCAGTCCTCCAGGGAGGAGGCAGCACCGGTGACTGCGCAGGAGCAGGGGCGGGGCCACGGGGGGCTGCACCGGAGCTAGGTCAGGCCTCCAGGTGGTGACCTTGAGCTGGACCTGACAGGGAGGCGGCGGGGCCAAGGGCAGAGGGCGCAGGCGGCCCAGAAGCAGCAGAGGCCAGCGTGCCTGCGGAGTGCGCGCAGGGCAGGGGCCTGATTGTGGGACGAAGGTGGCGGGCTGCTGGGGGGAGGGCGGGCAGCGAGGACTTGTGAGGAGGCTCCGGAGGGCCGGCAGGAGGGGACGGGGCAGGAAGCAGGGACAGGGAGAGAGGCGGGGGCTTGGGAGGCTCCGGACAAGCTCTGGGGGGCGGGGCACGTGAGGTCTTGCTGGTGGAGGGGACTGCAGCCCGCAGGCCACAGGGGCCGAAGCAGGCCTCTCCCCCACAGGGCCTGGGGTTCCTGGGGCCTCGGGCCAGCCTCCCCCACCCTGGAGCCGTGGGCACCAGCAGGGAGAGGGAGACCGGATGGTGGGCAGGTGATGCTGACCGAGCCCAGGGGCGCTGGCCCAGGCACAGGGAGTTGGTGCCTGCAGCCTGAGGGCACTTCTGGGCCCTCCCCTGCCCATAGTGGGCACCGTGACACGACCAGGGAGAGGCAGAGACTTCAGGAGAAGGGGACAGGGGACCCCCCGGGGGGTCGGCGAAGTCCCCGGAATAAGCCTGGGATGGATGGATGCCCAGGTGTCCACTGTCCCCCTAAGTGCCGCGTGGGGCCACGCCTGGAGCACCTCGGAGAGCGGCTCACCGAGCAGCCAGCCCCCCACCGGGCAGGAAACAGCCACATTCCCTGCCTGTGCCGGCTCTGCGTCCCCCCAGGAAATGCCGCTAATTCCCTGGATCAGGGCCCCACCCGTGAGGGCCACCTCACCCCCGTTCCTCTGGCCCCAGCAGGCGCTTCGCAAAGTTGGCCGGACTGTCTGGAAGGTGGGGTGAGGCTGGGCTCCAGCAGGGGCCCAGTTCCCGTGTCAAAGCGGGCACACAGGCAGGGAGGGGAGGCCCTGTGGGCACGGCCCCCAGAGGGTCCCTCTCTGGGAAGGCAGTGCGGCCTGGGCAGCTGCTGCCCGCTGGGCCCTCTTCTCACCTCCCGCACAGGAGTTGGGGTGCCAACTTGTGGCCTATTCTCTCCCCGGGGCGAGGCACACACTGGGCCAGGGCGCCCCTGGGCGGCCCACAGGTCTCTCCCGCCCGGGAGGGAGGGTGCAGGCCCTGCCCGCTGTGCCAGGCGGGGGGCTGCCCCCGAGAAACGGGAGCGGTCAGCTAGGACTGCCATGCCGGCTCCCATGTTTATGCTGCCCTGAGCGGGGCGAGGCCGGGCAGGCCCGCAGCCAGGCAGATGGGCCGGGAGGCCACTGGGGGTCACCGTGGCCGCGAAGTGCTTCGGCGCGGCGCTCGCAGCCCAGGGCTGGGCACGGGAGCAGGAGTGGAGCCCACGGACAGCCCCGAGCCCAGGCCCGCGTGGCCGGAGGGCAGCGGCTCCAGCCGGGCTCTCGGGGTCCCCACGCGCGGCCTCCCCAGCCCGCCCCGCAGCCGATGGCCCGGCCCCGGGGCCGGGCGCGCGGGGAGGAGCGCGGGGCGAGCCGCTCCGGAGCCGGGAGTCCGTCCTCCAAGGGCAGCGGCTGCCCCCGCGCCGCGCCCCCTCCCGGCCCCGCGCCCCCGCCCCGCGTCCTCCCAGCGGCGCCCGTGCCCGACCGCGGCCGCGCCCTGCGCCCTTGGCGGCGGAGCGGCGGGGAGCGCAGCCCGGAGCGCGGAGCCCCGCGCCCGGCCCCGGCCCCGGCCCCGCGCTCACCTGACATCTCGTCCTCGTTCTCCATCCGGTCCGCGAACAGCCGCGGCGGCAGCGCCTCCTGGGCGCCCGGCGGGCCCCGCATGCCCGGGCGGGGGGAGGGGAGGTGGGCGCCCCCCGCCCGCCGGGCGCGGTGCCAGCCTTAACCCGTCCGCTGCCGGCGTGCGCGGCGGGCGCGGCGGCCTCGGCGAGAAGATGGCGGCCGCCGGCCCCCCCGCCCCCCCAAACCTCCACCCTCCCGGCTCGACCCCCTCCGCTCGGCCGCCTTCGCTCCGCGCCCGCAGCCCAGTCCCCGCCGGCGCGGGTGGCGGTGGCAGCGCGGGCGGCGCGGCGGCGGCGGGGGGGCGCGCAGGCCCGGATTGTGACGTCCAGTCTGGTTGCTGTGGCAACCCCATCCCATCGTTCCGGCAGCACGACTAGTTAGCGGCGGAGGACAAGTTGGGGACTAGTCCGGAGCCGCCGGGCGCGGGGAGGGGCCGCGCCCCAAAGGAGCAGCCGTCGAGGTCCCCGCGCGCCAGGGACCCGACGGCCGGCCGAGCGGGCAGCGCCCCGGGCGAGCGGCCGGTGGGAGGCCCGAACCGCCGCCCGCGCCCCGGCCGCCGGGATGCGCTGGGCCCGGGTGCGGGGTTCCGAAGGGCTGGGGCTGGGTCCCGACCCCGCTCTGACCTCCCTTGGGAAGAGGGCCACAGGGAAGTGTGTCCGCACGTGGGGCGGAGCGCTCCGTTGTCAGGGGGTCGGATTGATTCAGAAACCTCCGTGCAGGCTGGCTCCCCACCCCATCGCACCCGCTCCCACCGCCCACATGCCCGCTTCCAAAAGCCCTCCGGGCTGGACCCAGGCGTGGGCAGGCGGGAGGGGGTGCGGATCGCGTCCTCTGGGCCTGGAACTCGCTCAGGAGCGCCGCGGCCACCAGCCCCCGCTGTCCAAGGCGCCGGTGTGAGGGCGCGGCCAAGCAGCCCACCTGCCGCTTAAAGCTGCTCCAGGCGCCAAGGCCTCCGTGGCCGGCAGGGTGGCCGGCAGGGTGGCCGGCAGGGTGGCCGGCTCTCAGAGGGCAGTAAACATCTGCGGAACCCACTGGAGCCCACGTGGCTGCCAGAGACCCGCCTGACCTGGGAGTCAGCATTGGGAAGGAGCTCCTCGCTGGAGCACCAGCCCTTGGGGTCCTGGCTGACACCTAACCCCACCCCCCCACACTGGCATCGCCAGGAGGGCTCGCCTTTGCTGGGCCTTGGGGGAACCAGGAGAGTGAGTGCCTGTCCTGGCCACAGCCCCAGCCACAGGGAGTCTGAGCGGCGTCCGCGCTGTGCCCAGGCAAATGGTGGCCTGGAAGATGTGAGCCAGCTTCCCTCCCTCCTCGTCCCACTGGGAGCCAGCCAGCCCCACGCAGCTGCTTCCTCACTCCTGGGCGAGGGAAGGAGCTGGGAAGCTCTCCCCGGGGCTTTCAAGCCCACTGGAGATGAAGGGCCAAACAGGAGCGGCAGGCAGGGCACGGAGGCCGAGGCCGAGGCTGAGGCTGCTGGTGGTCCCGGGCTGCATTTCCCATCACCAGGTATCTCGTGGGGGGCAACACCAGTACCCGGGCAGGCCTGCACTTTCCCTGACAAAGTGGCCTTGCTCCTTCCAGGCCTGCTAACCACCCAGGGAAATACCCTAAGTGCCACCAACATGCCACCTGTTACCAGCCCCGCCCGCCCCGCCCCACGTGCAGGATGAGGGCAGTACACTTCCACAGCAGAGAACTGTCCCACGTCAGAGAAACTGAGCATCGTTCCCACCACAGCGACCCCTGCACACACACACACCCACACACACCCCTTGGCTCTGCTTCCCAGACCAGCTAAGGGAAAGCCAGAGAGCAGTTCCAGCTGCTTCACTGGGCAAAACTGGGGTTGATGCTCTCACTCACAATCCTCTCCATCCCGTCCCCGCCCCCCAAAAAAAGTGAAAATCCAGCCAATTCCGCAATCCTGAGAACAAGGAGTGGAGCCGAGAAGGTTCAGTTTCAGGAGACAAGACTTTCCTGTTTGCTGTTCAGAGCTTGTGATTACACGTCAGTGAAAATTCAAGATAAATTGTTTAAAAATTAACATACCGGTTAGCCCTAGCCAGACTGGCTCAGTGGTTAGTGTCGGCCCTCAGGCTGAAGGGTTTCAGGTGCAATTCTGGTCAAGGCCAAGTACCTCAGTGGCAAGTTCCTCAGCTCTGGTAGGGGCGTGGGTGGGAGGCAGCTAACCAGTGTGTCTCTCTCGGCCACGTTTCTCCCCCCCTCCTCTCTCCCCCCCCCTCTCTGGAAACCAGTGGGGAGCATCCACAGGTGAGGGTCAGACACACATAAGCACGAGGCCGGGGCTGCACGCTGGTGACTCGGTCACACACTCGGGCCTGAGCTCCTCCTGAAGGCAGGGCCCATCCTGAGGACAGCTCCCTTAGCAGCATGTCCCCTCACGGCCATCGATAGCCCCACGTGACAGAGGCCCCTTTAGGGCAGGGAAGTGCTGCCTCCCACACCCCAGCCAGCGGGGCCCAGCTCCAACTGGCCTCAAGAGCAGGTGCACGTCACTGCCGGGGGCAGCCGCCCTTGAAATGAGGGGTGAGCACCCCATGTACAAGGCCTCACCGGCACTGGAAGCCTCTTCTCTGGGGGAGCCTTCCGCCAGAATCCAAATCACCTGGGGGGTGAGGGGGGTCTTAGAAAGGCAGGCTCCGGGCCGCGGCCTGGTGCTTGTACGAGTCTTTGAGCAGCCCCGGGACACAGCCTTACCGCTCCCCTGGCCTGACAGCCTGGGAGAGAGAATGTGGATCCGCAAACCCCAGCGGCAGGAAAAGGTCTCCGTGACAAGACCTTAGGGTACTTCCCGAGACCAGCACCCTCCTGGCACCATTGAGGCAGCCCCCCGCCTCCCCCCGCCCCCCACTTCCTCCACAGGGCCTCCTGGCTGGGATGGCACAGCCCAGACCAGGCCTCTTAACTTCCAGAAAGAGGCGCCACCACAGCAGAGCACCCCAAAGCTGAGGCTGCTCACAACTCTGCCGCACCCCCAGTGGGAACCAGCCAGGCTCCCCTAAGTGGCTTCTGGCCCAGCCATCCTGCTCTGTGTCACTGCCCACCAGGGACCCCCATCCTAGGTGTGTCCCCTCCTCCCACTTGATAAGCTTGGGGGGCAGGGGGTGGGGTTCACAGGAAGGACCCAACAGCAAGAGGAAGTGGCCCCCAAAGCCAACTCCCAGGCTCCCTGAGGCTACCCTAGCCCCACAGGGTCCTGCTCACCTCCCCAGAAACAAGGGTCCCCTAAAGGCTGAGCTCTGATGCCCCGGCACATTCTGGACTCTGACCGCTTTAAATGTGACAGGACCGAACCCCTGCCTGCCCCATGCTTGACATGGGGAGCTCGGGCCCTGGTCTCTGGGCCAAGGTCGCCCTTGGGAAAAGCAGGGAGGGTCAAGGAGGCTTTAGGAAGGAAAACAAACACTAAACCTCCAAGAGAGCCGTGTCAAGGGGGACATGCTGGTGGTGACCGTTCCAGCTTCCTATTCACGTCCTTTTGATCTTCAATCTCAGCGAGAAGCTCCCGGGACCGATCTGCTCCTGCGCCTCAGATCAGGCAGGTGACTCCGGGGCAGATACAAAGGAAGCTGGTCTGCGCTTCCGGCATCCTGGTGAGGGGGGGGGGGGGGCGTGAGGAGGTTCCCAGGGCATCGCCCTCAGAGAAGGCACTGATGTGTGAGGACGGAAGCCCCGCCGCCCCGCAGAGCTCGGCTCTGGTCACTGCGCCTCCCGGAGGCAGCAGCACGGGCGCCAGGAGCTTCTTCTCCAGGCAGCGAAGACCCAGGTCACTGTCAGCGGCAATTAGGCAGGAGGACAAACTAAATTGCTTCTAAATAGATCAGCATGACAATCCCTTAAAAAAAAACCCTTGCACAGTAACAGTAGCCACATGTTAGCCACTTTAATATAAAATGTGATCAAAACTCAATTACAAGAGTTCAAAAAGGCATAGAAAAACCAATGTTCCAATTTTATTACAAGATTTAAAACCTGGGAGTTTTGTGTGTTTAAGTATATGCTAATTTCAGCCCACGGTTAATATTTTACAACCAGACAGTTACTGCAGGGCACCATCAATGCAATGACAAGTCATTCACTTCCTACGCGGCCCTCAGGCAGTGGGAGAGCCAGAGCGACTGCAGCCGCAGGGAGACCTAGAAGCAACCCCCTTCCGGGAGGGAAACATGCAAACAATTCTGCTTTGGGAAATTTGCATAGAAATAGAAAATGCTAGAGCCTTCATCATGGCAAATGAAACGGCAAAGCCTCCATGAGTGCAAGGCAACCCACGGAGCAGCAAATGCTAAAGAGAAGCCACGGAAGGACCCCAGCATCTAATTTCCGGCTATGCTGCCAGCAGAGCACAAGACCCCCAGGGTGGCAGTCAGCTGAGGACAAGCTCTGTCAAACAGGGTTCTACACACCAGTCCTAAGACAATGCAGAATTTCTGCAAAATTGTGTTAGAAGGGCATAAGGCATCAGGGTCTCTCTCCAGTCACTTGGAAATCCTCGTTTTGTCAGCAACAATCACATCTGTGCAGCCTGCGGTCGCCTCCTGCAGACCTTGGCCTCTGCACCGGCAACAAGATCCCCATGAGCCCTCGTGTCCCTGTGCTGCCCTGGGTCACGCAGGAGCGGGCTGGGTCCTGCTCAGTGCCCGTTTGTTGAATGACTGCAGGACACCCAGCCACGGCATACATGCACGGAGTGACTGTCCCTGGCATCTCAACGTTTCTTTCAGCCTGAACTCTCTCCCCATCACTAGTCCCTTGTGCTCATTCTGCCCCCCAACCCCACCTGTGAAGAGACTGGGGTCTGAGCAGCAGACTTCCCACCCAGGACCTGCACAGATGCTGACATCTGGAAGCTCTATTCTACCTCATCTCCAGCTCCCCCTGCTGGAGAGACAGTGTGTTGCAAAGACTTGGAGAAGCAAGGACTATGTACATATTCATTTTGTGCATTTCCATGTAAAACCTGGACTTGTGGAGTTGCCTCCAAAGCCTTTCCTGGGGGCAGTGGAGTGCGCAGCATCGCCGAAGGACCAGTTTATTTCTAGAGGAAGAAGACAGATTAACATACATAATAACTGTCATCAAAAATTAAGACAAATGTCCAGCATCCTCCGTCTTATCGGCACTGCCATGTTCCCACCTGGAGGCGCTCAGACAAAAGTCACTGGTTTGCTTTCACTGAATAAGGAGCCCGCGTTGGCTGTACTCCTGAATTATTTATTAAAGCAAAACAGTGAGTAACGGAGCTCACACCCCCACACCCTCACACCCGCTGGATGTCAAACCCTTGTCAGTTCCCCTGGGAGCCTCACTCTCCTACTCTGCTGTGACTCCCACGAGAACTGACATTTTCAGGCAGAAAGAGTCTAATTACAAAGTGAGCGCATCCCAGTGAAGCCCTTTTACTGTGATTTCCGTTTCTGTTCAATCCACACTGCAGAGATACAAGGAAAACCACCAATTTGGTTCCCAAGTTTTATTCAAGAACTCATACAAAATTTGCCAGATAAATGAGCTTTAATCCTCATCTTCCTCCTCCTCTTCATCCTGGTTTATCTGGAAGTAACGCAATTCGTAACTCTCTTTGCTGTTAGCAACTACGCGCAACCAGTCCCGTAGGTTATTCTTCTTCAGATATTTTTTGGTGAGATATTTCAAATACCTGCAGAGAGAGGACATTGAGAACTCCTCTAAACAGCCGGCCTTCTTTATTCTCAAATACTGTAACTTTTATGAAACCCTTGCAATCAAGGTCATTACAATTCAAGGTGTTTCCCCACCTTTAAAAAAATGGCAAAGATAAGGCAAACATACGAGGCCAATGGTCTAACAATAAAGAGCCACCTTTCATGTACACTGGCAACAAAGATGAAAACAGACAAGATGTAAGAGTCGTCTGTGAAACAATAGCAAACGCCTATGAAATGATTTTGCGTGGCCACTGGAGAAGGAGTTCATGGTAACTGATAAGCACATAGCCTTAGACCTGTTGTGAGGAAGCACGGTTTCCAGTGAGCGCACATCACCTCCTGGAGTCCGACCTCCGACCTCCGTGGGAGGCTGTTCGGGCTCTGGGGCTGCTTAGGGCCGTCTCACTCTGCTCTGTGACACTCACTACCAACGCCCGGGACAGGCGGCCACCCGCCACGCTGGCCCAGCGTGCAGGGAGAGCACGCCCTCACTCACATCTCTGCTGGAGGCCTGGGTTCTATCTACTCCAGACCTCCCCCGAGCCTCAGAGAAGGGGGACTAGACAAGCAAACCCACTGCTGCGCAGTGCCCTCTCCCAGCAGCTCCTCCCTATAACAGGAGCCATGCTCTCCGACAGCTCGGACTGTGCAGAGGACAAATGAGACGCACGGGCAAACTGGCAGGTTCACAAGGTCCCGGATGCTAACGGGACAGTCACATCTCCAAGAATGAACACTGCCAACAGCGTTACGCCAACAGTCCTCTTCCCAACAACGTGAAGACCTCGGTTAAATTCTATCTGTTTCCCGACATAAAAATCACCCGTTCTGGCTGTTCCATCTAAAAAGTACTCTGTTCCTTTATTATTTCTGCTGCATGCACTCAGGGGTGTGAGATTTCGCTAGGGGGAGAGCTGCAGAAGTCCGGAGACAAGCAGAGAAAGTTAGGCTGGGAGCACCTGGGCGGGCAAAGGAAAGGACTTCGCTCACCGACAGGAGAGCTTTCAGAGGGAGGCCCCTTCCCTCGCCACGGGGCGGAGAGCAGGGCATGCGTGGAACCAGTAAGCTGTGTTGGGAGACTTTCTCACGAGGCCGGTGAGCAGAACAGGTCACGGAATGATCACAGCCCTTCCTCAGGGCCCGGGAAGCCGGCAGGCTGGCTGTGTACACCCTGGAGTCCCTCCCTGAGCTGCAACGGACCCTCTATCCAACCCATCAGCCAGGTGGAACAGAGTCCTTCACTTACGCTCTTAAGTCACCTCAACTGACCTCAGTAAAAACAAAAGGCTGTACTATAACCAATTTGTCCTCACACACCTTTGAATTTCTCACTGAGTTTGATAAAAATAAAAAATAAAAATCGCCGAAACCGGTTTGGCTCAGTGGCTAGAGCATTGGTCTGCAGACTCAAGGGTCCTGGGTTCGATTCCGGTCAAGGGCATGTACATTGGTTGTGGGCATATCCCCAGTGGGGTGTGTGCAGGAGGCAGCTGGTCGATGTGTCTCTCTCACCGATATTTCTAGCTCTATATCCCTGTCCTTTCCTCTCTGTGAAAAATCAATAAAATATTTTTTTTTAAATAATAAAAAATAAAATAATTTTTTTTAAAAAAACTCCTAAGAATATGCCCAGCTCTGAGCTAGGAGCTGCATATAAACATGCCCAAATCTTTAGCAACTTGTGTTTGTTTTAACTTCATCCTCAAAGCAATAACCAGACAGCCCTGGCCGAATAGCTGTTGGCTGGAGCATTGCTGTGCGCATCAATAAGTCGAGGGTTTGATTCCTGGTCAGGCCACATGCTCAGGTTGGGGGTGCCATCCCCAGTCGGGGTGACTACAGGAGGCAGATTGATGTTTCTCACAATGATGTTTCTGTCTGTCTCTCTCACTTCCTGTCTAAAAAAAACCCTGACATTTCAGATTCCTGATACAATGGTGGAAGAACATGGAACTAAAACAGACAGCTCCTCCCTGTGGCCGAGGCAGAGGAGCGATGCCATCCTGGGAAGGCACTCTGCGATCTGCCCTTTACTGCCGAGACACTGCCACAAAGTGAACACTAACTATCACAGAGGCATTCCTCCCTGCACCGCCCCCTGCACGGGCACCGCTCCAGTTCACAGGTGCAACTCCAAACAAATGTGACCACACCACACCCCACCCGGGTGCAGGCGAGTGGCACTCAGCTCCCCCTACCTTTTGGAAAAAGGCACCTCGGACGTCACAGTGATTTTACTCTTGCTCCTCTCAATGGTTACCACCCCTCCGCCGAGATTCCCAGCTTTTCCGTTCACTTTGATTCTCTCCTGAAGAAACTGCTCCTGTAAAAACCATCCAATTGACCAATTAGCAGTGACACCGTCACCCAGTCACCCATCTCACCGGATTGTTGTACTACTTACACTGACGTCTTTTTTTCTTCTTAATATATATTTTATTGATTTTTCACAGAGAGGAAGAGAGAGGGATAGTGTCAGAAACATCAATGAGCATCATCGATCAGCTGCCTCCCGCACACCCCCCACCGGGGAGGTGTCCGCAACCAAAGTACATGCCTCTGACCGGAACCAAACCTGGGACCCTTCAGTCCGCAGGCTGACGCTCCATCCACTGAGCCAAACCAGTTCCGGCCACTGACGTCTTTTTAATGTTTAATCTTTTGTAGAAATTAATCTTTAGCTATTAATATATGATCTAAAATCTAACATCAATTAGAAAATGGTACTATCGCCCTGGCCAGTGTGGTCACTTGGTTGAAACACTGACCTGAACACTAACGGGGTGGGTTCGATTACCGGACAGGGCGTGTGTGGAAGCAACCAACTGATGTTTCTCTCTCTCTCTCTCTCTCACGCAAATCTTTTTAAAAATATATATATATTTTGCCAAAACCAGTTTGGCTCAGTGGATAGAGCATCGGTCTCCGGACTGAAAGGTCACAGGTTCGATTCCAGTCAGGAGCATGTACCTTGGTTGCGGGCACATCCCCAGTAGGGGATGTGCAAAGAGGCAGCTGATCAATGATTCTCTCTCATCGGTATTTCTAATTCTCTATCCCTCTCTCTTCCTCTCTGTAAAAAGTCAATAAAATATATTAAAATATATTTTAATACATGCCCTTGACTGGAATCGAACCTGGCTCTATTCACCGAGCCAAACCAGTTAGGGCGCAAATCTTTTTTTTTTAAATAGCACTATTCAACTTTACTTACAAATCAAATATGAAACAAAATCCTAGCATGAACATACTTGACTGGTTCCACACAAGATCAAATGTGTGTCTACATGGAAGACACTGACTCATGGGTCAAAGATCCAGCTGACAGAAACGCCAGGGCCAAACTGCTCCAAGCAACCGAAGTTACAACCAACTTCTGAACCTAAGGAGCATGAAGCATTGTCCTCAGCAACCTAGTACAAGGAGCAAACAAGAGTGACACCATGGCTGGTGTGCAAAGGGCCATGGTTCGATTCCAGCCAAGGGCACATCCCTCGGTTGCAGGTTCCCCGCCCCAGGTGGGATGCACTGGGGAGGCAACCAATGCATGTGGCTCTCACATGGATATTTATCTCTCCTCCCTCCCTTCCACTCTCTGAAATCAATGAAAAAAATATCCTCGTGAGGATTAACCAAAAAATAAAATAGTGACCAAAACAATCCCACACGCCTGGTGCAGGCGGGGCAGGGACCCAGGAGACTGGAGACGGGTCTCAGCAAGCCCCGTGGCAGCCTCTGTGGCCTTTGGGGTCTTTGTCCAAAAAGGAATATTCTTTCTGGTTCTCTCCACCCGCCCTTTTGCTTGCTTTGGTTTTCTTTCTATTGCAATGATATGAAGTCCCTCTCAGCTGCAATTCCTCCAGTCCTCTATTTAACCCCCATCCACGATAAACTGGCGCTGAGTAAAGTGAGGAGGTCAGAACTCGACTCCTGCACCTCAGCCTCATAAGTGACGTTTTCTATCCTAGGGAGACTTCTGGAAGGAAAGACAGTCACAGGCACAGATGAGCGTAGGGAAGGGAGGAAATAAGCCTGTTCAGAGAGGAAAGTAAAATGCCAAGCCCGGGCTGCGGAGTCAGTGCAACAGGCTGACTTATTGTTCTCATTTTCCTTCTTACTCTCTCCACTCACTGGAGCTCCTAAACAGGGTTTCAACAGGCTCCTCGTTCAAGACCTGCCTTCACTGTCTTTACATTCTTCCATTCTGCTGCCTGGTTTCCCACGGGAAATCTAAATTAGAACTCATTTCCTATGCACACTTACCTAGTATTAAAGTGATGTGTTTGTGTGTTTTTTTAATGTTTTTGTTGATTTTGAGAAGAGAAATAGATAAAAACATCAATGAGAAAAACATCCTGAATCAACTGCCTCCTGCACGCCCCCTAGTGGGGACTGAGTCCCAAACCTGGGCCCGTGCCCTGACTGGGAATCTCTTGATTCATGCAGGGTCAACACTCAACCACTGAGCCACACTGGCAGGGCAAGGCTGGCTTTTCTGCATTTCAGTGAAATAGAGGACCACTGGGGAACAGGCCAAGCAGAGACAGACCTAACACCCAGCTCCCAGTACACTCAGCATGCGGGCTTTCACCGCGGGCAGCAGCTCTGGCGGGAATGACAGGGAAGTCAGCAGGCAGGGCCAGGCCGGGCCAGGCAGCCCTCGTCCCTGAGGACCAGGGTCTGTCACTTAATGCTCGGTCACACGGAGTGCAAAGGGGATGTGGAGCTGAGGACGTATGCCTGTTCCCTGGTGACTTTTGAGTAAAATCGTTTGGGGCACTGAAGGAGGAAACAAGTTCTCTGGACAGACGTGCTGTGGCCCCTGTCTGTCCGCCGCCCCTGCCGCACAGGCACCGCGCTCCGTTCAAGCGCAGCCAGACCCTGGCGCGGCCCGGACGCAGCAGAGCGAGTGCCCGGAGGTCTCGGCGCCACCTCACGGTCCATCGCTCGGCATCGAGGGCACAACTCACAAAGTTGGCGGCGTCCATGATGCCATCTTCCACGGGGTGGGTGCAGTCCAGCGTGAACTTCAGAACCTGCTTCTTTTTTTTGCCGCCCTTCGCCACGAGCTTTTTCTGAGAAAGGGACAAACAGATGACGGCACAAGCTCCCACCACGGAAAATTAAAAGAACCAAAATCAGCCAAGGTGTCAGAGCCCATTCAAATGCAAACCCGTGCTCCCTCCCAGGGCGCCAAGAGCCACCCTCTGCCCCAGAATGGGGGCAGGACGCCGGGCGAGCGGAGGCCTTTGCCAAGGGAAACCCTTCCTGAACTCTTGACCCATTTACACTGTCCAGCCTCCCGTCTCGAAGGGTGTAAAGGTCTGTTAGCTCAGTGGTCAGCAAATTTATCGGTCCACAGAGCCAAACATCAACAGCACAATTGAAATTTCTCGAGAGCCACATTTTTTAAACTTAAGCTTCTTCCATCGCCACATCTTCAACATAGACTCGCCCAGGCCGTGGTGTTTTGTGGAAGAGCCACACTCAAGGGGCCAAAGAGCTGCATGTGGCTCTCGAGCCTCAGCTTGCGGGCCGCTGTGTTAGCTTAGGAGCCACAATAAAATACTTCCCCCTCTCTGCCACGACATGCCCGTAAGGACTGATTTCACTCCAGGACTCAGGCACAGGCATACAAATGCTTACATACCTCCAACAACTCTAACCTACAATCAATGCTTGTCCTGACTCTCCAGACCAGGGTCCTGGCCCAGAGCAGCCGGTTCCCCTTACACCTGTCCCGCCAGCTCCTCAGAGCAGGGAGGTGACTTCACAGCCCAGAACCCCACACACCCCGCCCAGAGGAGGGTGAGGGAACCTCGGTTCTAGTTACAACTCCTCCGTCAACCATTTCCGGCATTTCCAAGCCATCAGCGGGCGCGTATGCTGGTCGGTCCTCGTTCCTTTAGCATCAACCTTCTCCCCGTACAAACCCCACCACCACTAACAGAGCTTTTGTACGACCTACATACCTGTCCCTCCACTCTAAAAAGCTTCTGCAGGATCTACACCCTAAAGCCCCCTTCCTGCTTCGGAGAGCTTCACCTGAAACTTGCAATAATGGGACCAACTTTTCAGACGTTCGGCCACTGCGAAAACCACTGCCTTTTCCAGGCCTCTCCTCCCAGGTACAGTGCAGAGGGCCGCTTTCAGAGCTACCCCCGGAAACACACAACCGGCAAGTTAAAAAAGTAAATAAAAATAAACCCTGCCACCAGTTTTACACCCAAAACACACAAATGCACGGACGCCTCAAAAGCCCACTCGAGAGAGTAAAGGAGCCGGCAATGCTAACAGGGGCGCCCCAGCAGGAGGGGTGGATGGAAGCCACCTTCCTCCCGGCGACCCGCAGGCGGGACACGTGGGCGCCGCGCCGCCCGGCCCTGCCAGGCCCCTGCCCGGCGCCGGGAGCCAGCCCTGCCCGGGGGGGTCCGGCCGGCTGCGCCCGGCACGACTTCCTCCTGGATCCTCCCCGTCGGCCTCTCCCCGGCCTCACACCCCCTCCGCGCACACGGCCATCGTCCCCGGCCCGGCCCCGGCTCCCGGATGCGCGGCTCCCGGCAGGGGCGGCAGGTCCCTGCTCCTCCCGCCCTCCGTCCCGGGAGCCAGGCCCAGACCCGCCGCAGGCCCCGGCCGCAGCCGCGGAGCCCGGCTTCCCGCTGGCCGCCAGCCGGGGCCCGAGCCGCGGCCTCGGGCGCTGCGGCGCTGCCTCCCGGGCCCCAGGCCGCGGCCTCCTCCGCCCACGGCGCGCGGAGCCGGGCGGCCGCCCCGGCCCTCGCCGCCCCGCCAGCCAGCCCAGCCCCGGGCGGACGCTGCCGGACGCCGTCCCACGCGGGCCGCGCAGGAGCCGGGCCCGCGAGGCCCACGTGCTCGCCCCGGAGCTGAGGCCTCACGCGGAGCCACACTCACCACGGGAGCCATGGCGGCCGCGGAGGCAGAAAGGGAGCCGAGCGCACTGCGCAGGCGCGAAGAGCCGCAGCGCGCAAGGCACGTAGGGCCCAGGCCGTACCAATCGCTCCGCCCCGCCCCTCCGTCATCGCTGCGCCCTGTTCGGTGCGATCGGGGAGCGGTTGCTTTCCCCTGTCTGCAGTGCCTGTCTGGTCGGAGGCCTGGAGGATGGGACGGGGGCTGGGTGGATTGTCTCACTGCGAGGGGTGGGCGTGGGGGAGCCCGAGCAGATCGAGCCCAAAGAGGAATAAAGGGGGACGCACTACGTTTCAGAGGCTTAGAAAGAAAAAGAAATTCACAGCCAAGCCGAGACCGGTTTGGCTCAGTGGATAGAGCGTCGGCCTGTGGACCGAAGGGTCCCGGGTTCGATTCCAGTCAAGGGCATGTACCTTGGTTGCAGGCACATCTCCAGTGGGTGGTGTGCAGGAGGCAGCTGGCAGCTGATCGATGTTTCTCTCACCGACGTTTCTAACTCTCTGTCCCTCTCAATTCTAACTCTCTATCCCTCTCAATTCTTCTTTGTGTAAAATTAATAAAATATGTAAAATTAATAAAATATATTTTTAAAAAAAGAAAGAAAGAAAAGAAATTCACAGCCGAAACCGGTTTGGCTCAGTGGATAGAGCGTCGGTCTGCGGACTGAAGGGTCCCGGGTTCGATTCCGGTCAAGGGCATGTACTTTGGTTGCAGGCACATCCCCAGTGGGGGGGTGCAGGAGGCAGCTGGTCGATGATATTGTCTCATCGATGTTTCTAACTCTCTAGCCCTCTCTCTTCCTCTCTATAAAAAATCAATAAAGCCAGGACTGGTTTGGCTCAATGAATAGAGCGTTGGCTTGGGGACTGAAGGATCCCGGGTTCGATTCCGGTCAAGGGCATGTACCTTGGTTGCGGGCATATCCCCAGTAGGGGGTGTGCAAGAGGCAGCTGATTGATGACTCTCTCTCATCGACGTTTCTAACTCTCTGTCTCTCTCCCTTACTCTCTATATAAAATCAATAAGATATATTTTTTTTAAAAATCAATAAAAAATATATTAAGAAAAAAAGAAAAAGAAATTCACTAGCATGAATTACCAGCTAATAGGATGGGAGTGGAACCCATCAACGTGGGGAGGAAAGGCCAGGCTCTTCTGGCCCTGGGGTCCCAATATCGAGGGCCCTCTGGCTTCTTCCTACCTGGCACTCAGCTGGAAGCTGGGGCTGTGTCTCCCAGTCAGGTACGCTCTCCTGTGTGACCCCTTCGCCATCTCAAATGCAAGCCGCCCTCCCACCAACCTCCTGGTTTCCAGTTCTGCCAGTGCTTCTCCAGCTGGCCTGGCGCCAGGAAGTCTCCTGGGGGCCAGTTAACATGCATAGTCCTAGCCCAGCCAGTGTGGTTCAGTGGTTGAGCCTCAACCCATGAACCCATCCTGGTCAAGGCACCTGCCAGGCTGGGCTTGCAGGCTCCATCCCCAATAGGGGCGGTGCAGGAGGCAGCCAATCAATGATTCTCTCTCATCATTGATGTTTCTATCTTCCCCTCCCCCCCTTTCCCTTCCTCTCTGAAATCAATAAAAATATTTTTTTTAAATAAAGTTGCCTAGAGAGTTCCCAGCTTTATGTTTGGGGGAACATAGTTATAAGGTGTCTATATAAAAATCTATATAAAATAAAATGCAGTCCTTGTCATTGGCCCATGCCCAGGTGCTGCTTCTGCTGCTGGTTCATGGCCCACAAGGTGAACAGCAAGGGTCTTCCCCAGGCCTACAGTCGATTGACTGTGACAAGAAGAAAAACAGTTCAGATGTTCTAAATTAAAATCACAGTGGCTGGCCCTGACCGGTTTGGCTCAGTGGATAGAGCGTCGGCCTGAGAACTCAAGGGTTCCAGGTTTGATTCCAGTCAAGGGCATGTACCTTGGTTGCAGGCACATCCCCAGTGGGGAGTGTGCAGGAGGCAGCTGATTGATGTTCCTCTCTTGTCGGTGTTTCTGACTCTCCCTCTCCTATCCTCTCCATAAAAAAATCATAAAATATATATTTTTTAAGTTTTTTTAATATATTTTATTGATTTTTTTTTTACAGAGAGGAAGGGAGAGAGACAGAGAGCTAGAAACGTTGATGAGAGAGAAACATCGACCAGCTGCCTCCTGCACCCCCCCCACCGGGGATGTGCCCGCAACCAATGTACATGCCCTTGACCGGAATCGAACCCGGGACCTTTCAGTCCGCAGACCGATGCTGTACCACTGAGCCAAACTGGTTTCGGCTATAACATATATTTTTTTTAATAAAATAAAATCACAGCGGCTGGGAGTGAGAGCAAGAGAACAGTTACCCTGCTAATAGCTGTGGCCAGCTCTGACAAAGAAAGGACTCCTCATGTTCCCTTCTATCTGTTCAAATTTAGGGCTAATTTCCAGGTGGCTATTTCCAGGATTATTGACTCCTAGGCCCTCTGCTTATTTACACATGAACTTTCCCATCTGCTGCCCACAGCCAATCCATAGCGGGGACCCTTCTTCCCAGCAGACTCTGCTGAACTGGCCCCAACTGGCCCCAACTGGCCCCACTTCTTTCCGGTAAATTCATTCCAGCTCCTGGGAACTTGTACTGGCTGCTCCCTCTGCTCCGAACTCTCCCTGGCGTGTCCAGTGCCTGATTTCCCTTCACCCACCAGGGTCTCGCTCTCTCTGCTCATGGCTGTGTAGTGTGCTCCCCCCGCTCCCAGCCACCCTCCTTCACATCATCCCGATTCTTCTCCTCGGAGCCTGCCGTTATTGTACTTGTTTATTCGTGTGCATGGGTGACCTTGGCCGGTGTGTTCCCTCCTGTGTGTCTGACCCACGACAGACGCTGAGGGAATGCTGTCCACATAGATGAAGACAGGAATGGACAGACTAAATAAGCCAGTATCGGGAACAAACACCCCCTCTGCTGCCCCTCCAGGGGGAAGCTACTGCGCCAGCCACTCATGGAGGACTCGCCAGGGTAACATTTTCTGCCTCGATAGGGTTGTTGTCAGGATTAACGAGTGAAAGAACTTTGACTGCTACATTGTCCCATAAACATTAGCCATTGCTACTATTTTTTAAATATATTTTTATGGATTTCAGAGAGGAAGGGACAGGGACAGAGAGAGAGATAGGAACTTCAATGATGAGAGAGAATTGGGGATCAGCTGCCTCCTGCACGTCACCATTAGAAGGATTGAGTCCCAAACCTGGGCATGTGCCCCGATCAGGAATCGAACCATGACTTCCTGGTTCATAGGTCATGCTTAACCACTAAACCACAGCAGCTGGGCTAGCCATTATTATTATCACTATCATCATCATCATTATGGCTTGGGGCAAAAATGAAACCAGGGCTAGGGATGACCCTTAAAAGAGCAGGTAGTTTCTGCCTAGAATTCACTTCCTTTCTTCCCCCCTGGCAAACTCCTACACATCCTTCAAAACCCAGCTCGGATATTATCTCCTAGTTTTTTCTGATTAGTAAGAGTTTATTGAGCCAAAACCGGTTTGGCTCAGTGGATAGAGTGTCGGCCTGCGGACTGAAGGGTCCCGGGTTCCATTCCGGTCAAGGGCATGTGCCTTGGTCGCGGGCACCTCCCCGGTCGGGGTATGCAGGAGGCAGCTGGTGGGTGTTTCTCATCAATGTTTCTAGCTCTCTATCCTTCTCCCTTCCTCTCTATAAAAAAATCAATAATATATATATTATATTTAAATATATTTTATTGATTTTTTTACAGAGAGGAAGGAAGAGAGATAGAGAGCTAGAACCGTCAATGAGAGAGAAACATCGACCAGCTGCCTCCTGCACAACCCCCACTGGGGTTGTGCCCGTGATCAAGGCACATGCTCCTGACAGGAATGGAACCCGGGACCCTTCAGTCCGCAGACCGACGCTCTACCACTGAGCCAAACCAGTTTCGGCAAATATATATATATATTTTAAAGAGTTTATTGAGCACTTTATGTGGGACAAGCTCTGGGCTTGGCTCTTTGATTTCAGGACGGGCAGGGGCTGTTTTCCCCGTGCTCAGCGTGCAGAGAAAGCAGACCATGACCCAGGGTGAAGGGCATTCTGGAGGAAATCATCCTCGGATGAAGAAGCGCTCCCCGGGCCTAGATGGGCAGAGGGGACCTTGCAGAAAAGGTGGGCCTGCTTCCTTGGAAGCCTAGTCTTTGAATTTTACTTCCTGAAAGCCTCACCCCATCACTGGGAGGCCTGCCCTCTTCTTCCCAAACTCGGAGGTTCTGAAGGTCCATAACCTGGCTACGCCCTCCCGCGCCCTCGCCGGTACCGGCCGTCTGTGGGGGCGGCACTGCTCTCTGGCGCCCCCAGTGGGCCGCGTTGGAACTGGGGCCACCAGGACCCACTCCTGCCGGCTCAGGGCCGATAGATACAGCCCCGCGGGCTCCGGCGGCTGCGAACTCAGGGTCCTGTCTGCCCGGTGGGGCCTCGGACCCTCGCGTGGCGCATCCTTCAAAGTCGCGATGTCGCCGCCTCTCCTCCGTCCAGACTGGGAGGCCGTGGCCGGGGCCGGACCCCACGAGCCGGGCAGGTGGGCGGGGGCACCGCGCGGGAGGGGCGTCGCCGGCGGGTCACCCGGAGGACGGGCGGATTCCTGGGGTGGGGGTGCGGGAGAGGTGGAGGGGGAGGGAGCGGGGCCGGTCCAGCCGCCTGACCTTCCAGGGTACCGCGGGGTGCGGGCGAGGCCGGAGCGCGGGCCCCGGATCGACCTCCGCCCGCCGCCTGCCCGTCCCCCGCGCCCCGCGCCCCGCGCCCCGCGCCCCGCGCCCCGCGCCCCGCCCCTGACCGCCGCCGCCCCGCGCGGCCGGGCACCCCCGCCGGCGGATGTCGGGGGCCATCTTCGCGCCCCTGGAGGGCCCGGGCGCCCCGGACGCGGCGGGCGGACACCCGCTCGTGTGCCCGCTGTGCCACGCGCCGTTCGAGCGCCCGTGCCTGCTGGACTGCTTCCACCACGTCTGCGCCGGCTGCCTGCGGGGCCGCGCCGCCGACGGCCGCCTGGCCTGTCCGCTGTGCCAGTGAGTCCGCCCGGGGCCCGGGGCCTGCCCGGGGAGAGGGGCCGCCTGGCCTGTCCGCTGTGCCAGTGAGTCCGCCCGGGGCCCGGGGCCTCCCCCGGGGAGAGGGGCCGCCTGGCCTGTCCGCTGTGCCAGTGAGTCCGCCCGGGGCCTCCCCGGGGAGAGGGGCCGCCTGGCCTGTCCGCTGTGCCAGTGAGTCCGCCCAGAACCCCGACCTCCCCCGCGGAGAGGGGCCCCCTGGGGGGACCCAGAGGCGGGCGGGCCGGGCTTTGACAATGGCGGCTCCGGCCTCACCTCCCTGCGGGGGAAGGCAGGGCTCCGGCCCATGCTGCAGGTCAGATCCGCTCCACCCTGGGCTCCCACAGAAAGTCAGGGGCCAGGGTGGATGTCACCTCCGGACTTCGTGCTACTGGAGCACCCCAACCGAGCACCGCGCCAAACCCTCACTCAGGGGTCCCGGAAATCCCCCAGGCCCTCACTCAGGGGTCCCGGAAATCTCCCAGGCCCTCACTCAGGGGTCCCTGAAATCTTGGGTCAATAGGAGCAGGGGATGCCGGCTGGGTCACGGGGCATGGCCGTAAACTCCCCGAGGCCCTGAGAGGGGCTGGAGGGCGGACTCTCGCCTGGTCATCCCAGGTCCCGGCCCCTGAGCTCCCAGGACTCGCCCAGGACGGGGTCAGAGTGGGCAGTGACTGGGATATTTATAGCAGATGCCAGCCTGCTGGGCGGCACCCACCCCCCACCCTATTTTTAGTTCCCGGCTGGAAGGGGGGGGGCCTGGGGAAGGGGCCTCTGATCTGGCTGCACCGGCTCCGCAGACACCAGACGGCGGTGAAAGGCCCCAGCGGGCTCCCCCCGGTGGACCGGCTGCTGCAGTTCCTCGTGGACAGCTCTGGGGCCGGCCTGGAGGTGGTGCGCTGTGCCAACTGCGACCTGGAGTGCGGCCTGCAGGCAGGGCCCGGGAGGCGGGCCCGGGAGGCGGGGGCCCGGGGAGGCGGGGCCCGGGAGGCGGGGCCCGGGGAGGAGGGACCTGGGGAGGAAGGGCCTGGGGAGGAGGGCCTTGGGGAGGCGGGGGCCTGGGGAGGGGCCTGGGGCTGGGGCCTGGGGAGGGGGGCCTGGGGCAGGCAGCACGCCTTGGAGGGGAGAGGCGTGGGAGGGGCAGGCAGGGGGTGGGGAGTCAGGGGCCCCTAGGAGGAGGCAAGGGCGCCAGGTCGCAGGGTCCTGATGCTGGCGGAGTGTACCCATCAGGGGGTCCTCCACCACCTCCTTAAGTCACCCCGGATTCCAAATATGGGGAGACAAGAGTGACCAGCTCATAGGCAGGTTAAGGCCACTCACTTTGGGGAGAGCTTCCTGGTCCCCAACTCAGAGTGGAGCTGAGAACCGGCAGGGGAAGGGGGTCTCACTGCTACCTGGGCAGCTGTGGGCAGCCCCCTCAGCCCTAAGGGAGGTGGGGACTGTGTGCAGTGGGGAGGGGTGACCCTGCCCTGAGTCTGAGGAAAAGCACAAGGGGCTGGGGGCCCAGGGACTCTGGCGAGGGGTGGTGGGGGTGGTAATTCCCAATTCCGAGAGGACGGCCCTACAGCTGGGAGGAGGGGGTGCGGGCCAGCGCTGGGACAGGTATGACGACCAGCTGGAAGTAAGGAGAGCAGCGGAGGAAACGCCCTTGAATGCCAACGTCAGCACTTGTGCTTCAGCAGCCTTTGTTGTGGTCAGTGCCATGCTGCTGTCTGTTCCTGCCCCGGACTCTCAGCCCCGGTCTGGCCTGGGAAAGGGAACCAGCAAGCCCTCACCCCCTTCCCCTCCCAGCCACCTCTGGCCCCCACGTGGCCAGGGCAGGCACCGACTTTTGGCTACTAATGAGGGTGACAAGGAGGTCTGCACTCACACACACACACACACACACACACACACACACACTCACACACTCACACAAACACACACCTTTGTTGTAGGTGAAATGTTTTGCAAATGCGTTTCTGCCCTCTCTCCAATTGCATGTAACCGCCTCCCCTAGCCCATCCCAGGCACCTGTCCCATAGGGAGCCTCGTTCCGCCTCTGAGCCTCGGGGTTCTCATCTGTAAAGTGGGTACATTACAGGGTCTCATTGCATGTAAGCGCCGCCCGGAGCTGCGCGCCGCCCGGGCTGGGACTGGCAGGCTCCGGACGCGCAGCGACCGCCGTCCTGCAAGGCGGCACGGGCTGAGGCTCCCGGCGGAGGAAGGGGGGGGCGGGGGGCGGGGGCTGAGCCGGCGCCGGGCCCGCAGGACGCGGACACCACCTACTTCTGCAACACGTGCGGGCAGCCGCTGTGTGCGCGCTGCCGCGAGGAGACGCACCGCGCCCGCATGTTCGCGAGCCACGACGTCGTGGCCCTGGGCCAGCGCAGCCGCGACCTGCTGCAGAAGTGCGGTGAGCGCGGCGGGCGGGGCGGGGGCGGCCGAGAGGGGGGCACGGGCCGGCGCCGCCCCAGCCTCACCCCTCCCGCCCCCTCCCCAGCGCTGCACGCGGAGCCCTACATCATGTTCTCCACCGACACCAAGGCGCTGCTGTGCATCCGCTGCTTCCGGGACATGCAGGGGTGGGTAGGGGAGCGGGAGGAGGGGCGCGGGCGAGGCTCTGAGCCGGGCTCACGGGAGGCCCCACAGGGAGAGCCGAGCGCACTGCGTGGACCTGGAGTCGGCCTACGTGCAGGGCTGCGAGCGGCTGCAGCAGGCGGTGCTGGTGAGCCGGTCCCTGCGCCCCCGGGGCGGGGGGAGGCGGGTCCCTGCGCCCCCAGGACGGGGCTGGGGCGGGTCCCTGCGCCCCCGGGCGGGGCTGCGGACGCTGCGCTTGCCCCCGGGGCTGAGGCCGCCCGCCCCCAGGCCGTGAAGGCGCTGCAGGCGGCCACGCGCGAGGCCATCGCGCTGCTGCAGGCCATGCTGGAGGAGGTGCGGCGCAGCGCGGCGGAGGAGGAGGCCTCCATCCACTCCCTGTGCGGCAGCCTGCAGGTGAGGGGGGACCGGCCCAGACAGAGGGCGCCCCCCAGAGCCCTTGCGGAGCTCCCGGCACCCGCAGGGCAGGCGGCCTTGAACTCCCAGGCGTGGCCACAGTGGCCAGGAGAGTTCAGAGGGAAAGCAGGGCGGAGGTGGGTGGGTGGGTGGATCGTGGGGAAGGCAGGGGAGACAGGAATGACATTTATGGGGAGGGCACTGGGCTCTCAGGCAGGGGGCGCTGCAGGTGGTGGGGCTGGTGTTGGAAAGGGCGCCCGCCTAGCCAGTGTGGCTGGCCCAGGGAGTGGACGTGGTAGGAGGGGGGTGGGAGGGGGCCGGGCTGGGGATGTGATCAGTGCAGCCTTCCCTCCAGGACAAGCTGGCGGAGAGGAAGGCGCTGCTGCTGCAGGCTGTGCAGAGGTGAGTCCCTGGCTTCCACACTGCCCCTCGGCGCCACACCCCTGGCTCTCAGCCCGGCCCCATTCCAGGGAGCAAAACACCAGGTGCCCACCATGAAGAGGGCAGGGGGTTCAGGGCACGGCGAGGGGAGCGTGGCAGGGGAGGATGCTCCCAGCTGGTGGGGTGATGGGACCCCTGGGTCCGGCCCCCTGGGGGTGAGAAGCCCTCCCCCTGGGAGCTGAGGCCGCTGCCCCTCCCCCAGCCAGTATGAGGAGAAGGACAAGGCCTTCAAGGTGCAGCTCTCCCAGCTGGCCACACTGCTGCCCACCCTGCAGGTAAGGGAGCTGGGGCGCGGGGCTGGGCACTCTGGCACAGAGCGCCCCTCCCAGGCCGGGCACCAAGCAGTGTCCCTCACGCAGGTTCACCTGGTCATCTGCTCCTCCTTCCTCAGCCTGGCCAGCAAGGCTGAGTTCCTGGACCTGGGCTATGTGAGTCCCCAGCCCCTGTGGGGCCTTCCCCTCCCACACGGGGCTTCCCAGGCCACCACCGAGGGCTGGCAGCCTGTCCCCGGGTGGCTGGACCTGGGTCTATGGGCTCGCCTTCCCCTCTTCCATACCCTCACCCACAAACTGGTTAGGGAACAGCTGATCCCATCCTAGGTCCAGCAAGGGGCTGGACCTAGTGGTTCCATCACCCCCACCAGCTCTGGTGTGGCTCAGTGGATAGAGCGTCTGCCTGTGGACTGAAGGGTCCCAGGTTTGATTCTGGTCAGGGGCATATGCCTGTTTGCAAGCTTGATCCCCAGTAGGGGGCGTGCAGGAGGCAGCCGATCAATGATTCTCATCATTGATGTTTCTGTCTCCTTTTCCCTTCCTCTCTGAAATAAATAAAAATACATTTATTAAAATAAGCCCTAGCTGGTTTGGCACACTGGATAGAGCATCGGCCTGCTGACCAAAGGGTCCCGGGTTTGATTCTGGTCAAGGGCATGGACCTTGGTTGCAGGATCCTCCTCAGCTTGGGTCCTGGTAGGAGGGTCATGTAGGAGGCAACCAATCGGTGTGTTTCTCTCACATGGACATTTCTGTCTTTCCTTCTCCTCCATTCTTTCTCTCTAAAAAAAAAAAAAAAAAAAAATCAATGGAAAAATATCCTCAGTGAGGAATAACAAAAAAAATTTAAATAAAAAATATACCCTAGATAATAAAATTCTAATATGCAAATTGTAACGGAAGAAGTGACCAGCGGAACAACTGGTCGCTATGATGCACACTGACCGCCAGGGGGCAGACACTCAACGCAGGAGCTGCCTCCTGAGGTCAGTGCGCTCCCTCTGGGGAGAGCTGCTCAGGCTGCAGCCGGGCTCAGGCTGTGAGTGCAGCGGTGGTGGCGGAGCCTCTCCCGCCTTCGCTGCAGGGGGCAGTAAGGAGCGGGGGTCCCAGACAGTGAGAGCCCCTGACTGCGAGAGGGAGTCTGACTGCCCGTCTTAAACGGGGAATCGGGCCTAAGCCAGCAGGTGGACAGCCCCCGAGTGGCTCCGGGTTGTGAGAGGGCATAGGCCAGGCTGAGGGACCGCCCCCTCCCCCAGTGCACCGCCTCTAGTATTTAAAATAGAAAAGTAAGTACAAGGACGGCACAGCCTGAAAGGCCAGTATAAGCCGCTGCTCCCCCAAAGTGCAGCGTCTAGTGGCGTCCAGCCACCCAATCTTTCCCGGAGGCCTGCCCCTCCCTATGATCCTCTCACCACGCGTGTACACACACACGCTCACACACTCACACGCTCACTCACACGCTCACACACACACTCACACACTCACACTTACACTCACACACGCTCACACACACTCACACACTCACACACACACGCTCACACACACACTCACACGCTCACTCACACGCTCACACACACACTCACACACTCACACTTACACTCACACACGCTCACACACACTCACACACTCACACACACACGCTCACACACTCACACACACACTCACACACACGCTCACACACACTCACACACACACACACTCACACACACTCACACACATGCTCACACTCACACACACAGTCATACTCACACTCACACACACACTCACACACACGCTCACTCACACACACACACACACACACTCACACACACACACACTCACACACACTCACACACACACACACACTCACACACACATACTCACACACACACTCACACACACTCACAGCCTGAGCGCCCCCCCCCCCAGGAGCTGATGGAGAGGCTGCAGGGCATCGCCACGCGGCCGCACCGCCTCCGGCCGGCGCAGAGCAGCAAGGTGGGTGCGGGCGCCGGTGAGGGGTGCGCGGGCCGCCCCCACCCCCACCCCCACCCCCACCCCCACCCCCACCCCCACCCCCCCCACCCCACCCCGGTCCTGGTCAGACCGTGTCTCCGCCCAGATCATCAGCGACCACCGCGCTGAGTTCGCGCGCTGCCTGGAGCCGCTGCTGCTGCCGCCGGGGCCGCGCCGCGCTGCGGGTGCTGGGGGCCCCAGCACGTGAGCGACACCCCTCCTGCCCCCCTTCCCCCTCCGCCCCCCTGCCCCCCCTCCTTCATCCCCCCCCCCCCCGCAGGGCTCCCTGGAGGCCAGGACTGGCTGGGCGCTGCCGTCCACCGGGAGCCCGGTCAGGGCAGGACTCTGTCCGCAGCCTGGGCGCTGAGGGCAGGGCAGCTGGGGGGGGGGGGGTCCCCCAGGCCGGAAGCCTGGAAGGAGTGAGGGGAGGCTGTGCCCAGGGCCGCGGGGAGGGCTCAGCGTTTCGGGGCCAGCCTGACAGTCTTGTATGGACCCTCCACATTGACATCACCTGAGGGTTTAACATCCCCTGCGGTGTCACTGGTCCTGGGTGCGGATTTGCATCCGCTTTTCTGGGGCTCCCAGGGTGATGCTGGGTGCAGTCTGGGGGGAGGGGGCTGGGGCCTGGGGGAGGGGAGAGCCGCCCTCCCAGCCCCCCAGCCCCCATCTGCATCCGCGCTGGCTCTCGCCCAGGTTGGCAGGGGTCTCAGGCCCCAAGGTGCTGGTGCCCAGCTGCCCCTCCCCGGTGGGGAAGCTGTTGGGGGCCCCGGTCCAGAAGCCCACGCTGCACCGGGCCATCGGCACCAAGGTGCTGCTGGCGGAGGGCGAGGACACGCCCTTCCTGGAGCACTGCCGCCGCTACGAGGACTCCTACCGGGTGAGGGCCTGGGGGCCGGGCGGGAAAGGCCCTCCCCTCCTCACGGAGGTGGGGGTGGTCGGAGGGGGTGAGCGGGGGCCACCCGGGAAGCCAGCTCTCCTCTGAGCCCCGGGAGGCAGGGCCTGCAGGAGCCCCAGGCGCTCATGGGAGGCCCGCCCGCAGCGCCTGCAGGCGGAGATGCAGAGCCTGAAGGACCAGGTGCAGGAGCTGCACCGGGACCTCACCAAGCACCACGCGCTCATCAAGGCGGAGATCATGGCGGACATCCTCCGCAAGGCCCTGCAGGTGGACGCGCAGATCGCCTCGGAGTACGCCTCCGCGGAAGGGATGAGGGCAGCCTTCCAGGAGGTACCCCTGCCCAGGACCTCGCTCCCGGCCGCTCACCCCTCAGCACGCACACGGCGACCCCCAGACAGGAGGGGGGAGAAGAGGGCATTGGCTGGTTGGTGGGGGGAGGTCTTTGCTGCCTGGAACCCCGTGGACTGGCTGGGGTGCCTGTGGCTCTGGGTAGCTGGGGGACAGGAATGCCACCAGTGGAAATTCCAGCTCACACCACACGCATGCCCCCCTACTTTCTCTTTCAGATGTGGGCGGAGTCCTACCAGCGGGTGGCTAACCAGCAGGAGATTTACGAAGGTCCCAGGCAGCTGCTGCTGGGGGCACCCTGCCCCAGAGCTAACCCACGCCCCGTAGGGCAGAAAGGCAGTTACCCACTAACCAGACACAAGAATCCCTATGCTCTTCCCTTAGCCCTTGGTTTGGCCTCCCAGCTGCTAACTGGCCCCCTCACGATGCACCTGGGGCCAGGATCCAGTGAGGAAAAGGCCCTCCTCCTCAAGTCTGACTCCGCTCTTTAAGGAGTGAAGTAATGAGGGAGGGGAGTGGTTGGGATGCTGTGATGGTGTGAAGCCGCGGGGGGGGGGGGGGGGTCGGGGGTGTGTGTGTGAGAATCTGGAGGCAGTGAGACCCAACACTCTGGCCTTGGCCCCACAGCCCAGCTCTATGACCTCCTCCAGCTGAAGCAGGAGAACGCCTACCTGACCACCATCACCAAGCAGATCACACCCTACATCCGCTCCATTGCCAAGGTGAAGGAGCGGCTGGAGCCCAGGTGAGCGGGGTGGGGGTGGGGGGTGTCCTCAGGGGAGCCCAGACACTTCAGAATGTGTGGGAAAGGTGCCACATACCAGGAAGAGCCCTCCATGAGGCCGGGTCATGAGGTTTGAGCGGGGCACCTGGATGGCCCAGGTGCTGGACCATCTGCCGAAACACAGAATGAGTGGGTTGCCCTGAGTTCCTGCTTCTAGGCACACGATCTCCCGCCCTCTGGCTCTCGCGAGTAGGTCAGAGCAGAACACGCTTTATGGGAGAGTGGTGAGGGCCCTCCGCTAACCCAGCAGGACATGGAGAGCGCAGACCTTCCTCTGTGCACAGTCACTCTGGACAAGGAGCCACACCGGCTCCCAGCACCAGGCAGGAGCTTGGAAAGGTGTTCCAGTGGCAGAGGGCTCCTCTGCAGGTCCTCAGTGTGCCCACCTCTTCAATCACAGCCTCCAGGTGGCTGGTGGTTCTTTACGTCTGGTGCACAGGAGTCAGCCTCAGCTCTCCATCCATTACGCTCCTGGGGATCCATTTGCCTCATTCCTGCCAGATCTCCTGTGTCTTACATCTCATTTGCCTATTTTTTTTTCTCTGATTCTGCTTTATTGGCCGGTGGGGAAGCTGGCGGGGAGTCAGGGGAGGCTGTGCCCAGGGCCGCGGGGAGGGCTCAGCGTTTCGGGGCAAGCCTGACAGTCTTGTATGGACCCTCCACATTGACATCACCTGAGGGTTTAACATCCCCTGCGGTGTCACTGGTCCTGGGTGCGGATTTGTGTGTATATATATATATATATATATATATATATATATTGATTTTTCACAGAGAGAAAGGGAAAGGATACGACCGGAATCGAACATGGGGGCAGGAAGGCAGTTACCCACTAACCAGACACAGACTGATGCTCTATCTACTGAGCCAAAACGGTTTTGGCTGCCTATTTTATGTTTTTAAAAATATATATATTTTATTGATTTCAGAGAGGAAGGGAGAGGGAGAGATAGAAAAATCCATGATGAGAGAGAATCATTGATTGGCTGCCTCCTGCATGCCCCCCCACCGGGGATTGAGCCTGTAAAACAGGCATGAGCCCTTGGCTGAAATCGAACCTGGGACCCTTCAGTCCACAGGCCAACACTCTATCCATTGAGCCACACCAACCAGGGCCCTTGAGTGTCTGAGTTTGGCTCTTGTGCAGAGTGAGCTTCGGGACGCAGTGTTGGGCTCTGCTTCCTCTGCAGGTTCCAGGCGCCCGTGGATGAGGAGTCAGAGCAGCTCCAAGACCCCAGTGACGACAGCACGAGCGACGAGGCGCAGGCCAGGTACAGCTGCTTCCCGCCCTGGGCGGAGCAGCAGTGATGGGGAGCACTCTGGGAGCACTGCTGTCATTGGAGCCTCGGTGCTGACAAACACTGCTGGAGGGAGGAGGGCAGTAAGACAGGCACAGGCACGGTGGGCTCTCCGCTTCCCCTCGGGGTGAGACGTGCCATGGGGTGGGGGCAGAGAGCGGAAGTGGAGGGTCAGAGCTGAGAGAGCCCGGAGTCCTGGCAGGTCTGCTGCCGTGGCTGGAGACACTCGCGCGCGCGCGCGCGCGCACACACACACACACACACACACACACACACACACACACACCAGGCGCCACGGTTCGTTCCGATGCTTCAGGGGAGTGACCTGAGCTGCTGAGAGCCGAGCTGCTGTCTGGGCAGCTACCTCTCGTCATAAGTGAGCTAACCCTGAAGGAGGCCATCGCTCTGGCTCTGATGATGCAGTCACCGTGCGGCCTCCTGTTCCGAAAGCCCGGGCCGGGTGGATGCCAGCGCTGGGCACGGCGAGGCGGGTGGCAGGGGGCGCCACAGGCTAGAGCTCACGTCCACGATCTCCCAGGAGTGACCCGGTGCGCGGGGCGGACAAGAGGGAGACGACCTCAGAGCCAAGAGGGAACGGCCGGACCCCGCACGGCCTCACGGAAGAGCCTCCGCTGCAGAACAAAGATCCTCACAGACCCAAAGTGCGGAACGGGGGTGACGTCCCCCCGCGGAGGGAGCGCCCCGCCTAGCAGACGGGGCTGGTCCGGGGCGTGGGCTGTCACGGCAGGTGGGTGAGCTGGGCCTGTAAGAAAAGCGCGCTCCCACCGCGATGTTTCACCGGGTGAAGGGGGATCGCTTATCGGCAATAACACCCAGAAACTCCCGGGTCCTCATTTCAGTCCCGTGTTCACGTGACACAAAGTCTTGGTGCTCATCACGGGGACAGGGGATGAGTCCTAGCCCACATGGTTGTTCAGTGAAGGGACACCCAACCCAACTGGTGTGGCTCAGTGGTTGAGCATCAGTCTATGAACCAGGTCACAGTTTGATTCCGGGTCAGGGCACATGCCCAGGTTGTGGGTTCTGTTCCCAGTAGGGGGAGTGCAGGAGGCAGCCAATCAATGATTCTCTTGCATCATTGATGTTTCTCTCTCTCTTCCTCTTTGAATCAATAATAAATATCTACAATGATAGAGAAAGATGCAAATTGACTGTCCCTCCGTGATGCCCACCAGCCAATCAGGAGTGAGGATGCAAATTAACCCAACAAAATGACAGGCTAATTTGCATATGCAGGCATGGAGAGGAAGACAAGGCTCCACCCGGCCGAAGGCTGAAGGCTCCACTGCGGCCAGAGCCAAGCCTGAAGGCTGAAGACTTGGCTCCGCTGCAGCCCAGGTCCCGGTGCTGGAGGAGAACCAGTGCCAGCAGCCAGGGGAAGGAAGGCCTATTGCACAAATCTTTGTGCAATGGGCCTTTAGTTTTAAATAAATAAAGCAATATCCAGCCTCAGGCCTCTCCCTGGCCCAGCCCCTCCCCAGTTCCTGTGCTACCCTGTGTCAGAATTACTGGCGTGCCCGGAGGGGCAGACCGCTCTGGCAAGATTCCATCCTCAGAGAAAGCCAGTTTCTCCTGAGTCACAGCTCCACGGTTAACCGAGTGTAACCTGTGCACTGCTCAGCAGAGGGAAACCCCGTGCCTGGCTTCCTCCCTCCCAGGCGAGGGCTGAGCTCCAGAGCAGGTGCGAAGCGGGGCTCCTTCGCAGGGTGCTGCCTGCACCTGTGCTCGCCTTCTGCTGATTATTGAAGCAGATTCAGCAGCAACTTGTCTCTGCTAGCTTCCCATTCCTACACAGGACCCTTTCTGCAAGAGGAACTGAATGTTCTTTAAAACAGAAAATTGTCCTGGCTGGTGCTGCTCAAGGGTTAGAGCATTGAGCATCAGCTTGTGCACGCAAGGGTCCAGTGTTCAATTCCTGGTCAAGGGCACATACCTGAATTGCAGGTTCGATCCCCAGCCCGGGTCGAGGTATGTGTGGGAAGCAACCAATTGATGTGTCTCTCACATCAGCGTTTCTCATGCTCCCTTCATTCTCTAAAAAACTCAAGTCAATGGGAAAAATGTCCTCATGTGAGGATTAACACACATAAAAAAGGAGCGTTAACCTACAGGACCTAAAATTTAAAGTTTTGAGGCAAATGTGCCTGGAAAGTCACATTTTAAGCAAATGCCCATCTCGAGTCAGAGGTTCCAACAGCCAGTGGCTTTTCTGCACCAGCTGGGCTTGCACGTCAATATGCCAACCCCCTGGACCTGCCGCCTCAGGGTCTGCCGTGCCCGTGCCAAGACCTCGGGAGCCTGCAGGGAGCAAGCGCCGGGCACCACCAACTGCTCGGAGGCAGGACCGCAGCTCGGAGGGGAAGACACCCGGCTGACGCTGTAGATCCTCTCCTCTCTGAGCCGAGCGGCAGGGCCTGGAGCGGCCACACCCACACAGTCACACTGCTCTTCGTAGTGAAGCTGAGCACAGTTTTATTTCAGATTTGGAAAGAATATCAGTTTCTGTGAGAGAAAATCCAATTTAAAATATTTAAACATTTCTGCATGTAGGAAGAAGAGGAGAATAATTACTCAGTAAGTTCTCCTTGCTAGGCTGGCTTCCCCAGAGCGGCCACCGGTGACCGGGCTGGGACGGCCAGTCCCCCAGGCCGGGAGCTCTCAGAGCAGGTCCCACCGCGTAGCGATGCCAGGCTGCCTACCCTGGCCACGTCTCTAAGCAAACACGGTGGGAGGTGGCAGCTATCTAAGGCAGTGGGTGGGAAAGTGCAGAGAAGGGTCAGTGGGTAGCTTAGTGCACCGTGATGGAGCGACTGTTACCAAAGATGAGCTGTGGCCGAAGCCTCACTGTGCCACACCTATGGATGAGATGTATTACTGGTTTGGGAATACTTCCCGTCAGTCACCCCCGGAGCTGAAAGGATGGGAGGGCCGGTGGCCTGCACTCCGAGGCTCCAGGAGCAGCGCACCCGGAGGGGCTGTGGGAGCTGCCTCCTGCCTCCCGCCGGCCGGCTCTCCCTCGTTATTCTGTGCGCTGCCTCACAGCGTTATTCTGCGCGGGCCTGTGTCCCCGTAAGAAGCCGCAATGGGAGGAGAAATCTCCTGGCGGTTTAATTCGAGGGCAGTGGCTATGGCCTTGGCCCAGGTAGCGTGGGGGGGGGGGGGGGGGAGGGAAATACCCAGACAGAAAGCCTGCACCTCATTAACCTGATTCCCTGCCCTGCGGCCGTCCTGCTACATCTGAGAGGTTAAAAATAACCGACAACCCAGGACCGGATGAAAGCCAGCCACTTGCCAAACCCTGTCCCTCCCCGGCTTACCTTCTATCCCCAGGTAACCGCAGGCAAGCAGGCCGCCCACCCGCCCGCCCGCCCGGGATTGCAAAGGAGGGCGCCATGTTCTCCCCGCCTCTCCCTGCCCTGGAAAAGCTCAGCAGAATGCCAGCCCCCAGGCCTGAGCCCCTGAACTCCGGCGGGGGAGGGGAGAACAGATCATCACACAGACACCCCAGAGCCGGGCCCTCAGAGCCGCTCTCAGGAGACAGGTCCACGGCCCAGGAAGTGTCATCAGATGTGGCTCCACGCGGCAGGAAGTTAACCTCAAAGAGCCGGGGTGGCCGCCCACCCGCCCTCATCCTGCAGTCCTAGCGGAGCGGCCTGGGGGACAGGCTGGCCCGGACCGACAGCGGCGTGGCCGTCTGCCCACACGCCCTGCTGAGGCCCAGGGCGGGGGCCTGGTCCTCACACCGCAGTCTGCGAACCCGCACCTCTTTGGTACATACAATGAGGGAAGGACGAATGAGGCCGTGACATCTAGAAATGAATACTATTTGAGTGGTAAATGCTCTTGCACACACATTCCGGCCTCTGGTACTGTTAACCGAAGGTCCTTTTTGCGCGGGCTCACACGGGACAGATTCCAGCGTCCTCTGTCACCTAAGCGTTAAAAACGTGGGACGTTCTTCTGAGTCTTCACAACACCCCTGAGGTAGGCGGTATTGACCCCATTCTCGATGGGGAGGTCTAGGCACGGAAAGGTAGTGGCTCCTCGGAGCCGCGGGTCTGTGCTCCACGGCGGTCCTGGCGCTGCTGCTGCCGCCGCCGCCGCCCTGTGCGGATCCCACAGACCACGCTCCTGTCTGGTCCAGGTTAAACGAGGGTCTTCACAGCTCTGTGTTTAGGCTCCTACAGACAGCCACTCTCCCTGAACTGGAAAGACAAAGCTAGGACTGACTCTCGGTCGGGACCACCTGCTCTACGTAAGACTCTCCCCAGCCGCCTGCATTGTGCGGCTGTGCGAGCGCTCACACCCCTCTGGAAGCCCGTGTGGAGTGGCAGCAGGGACGATGAAATTGAGAACAGAACATAAAAACCAATAGTTAATAGATTTGAATCAAACATAAAACTACACACTATGGTAAAGGAAGAATAGACCCCAATGGGCACAGAGCAGCACTTCCTGTGTGACCAGGCCTCGCCCAGAGCAGGCGTCCAGAAGGACACATCTCGGACATGCCTGCCACTGACGGCAGCCCCCACCGGGGAGACGGGCAGGGGCAGGAGCCGGAGGCCCAGGGGCCCGGGGCACCTGGTAACACAGCGCCGCCGGCCTGGGTGTGGATGCTTCCTTTCTGCCAAGTAAGAGTTGGAGCTGTTGACGCCGAGCCACTCATACAGACAGGTGTGTAAATAGGATAAGTATGTGGAGCGCCTCATCAGGACGTGTCTTTAAAACTGGACAGATGCTCACGGCCACGGAGGATGGGAATGGGAGGTTAGGGCTGTGCTGCTCGTGTTCCGTTAAAATGTGTCTCTAGCGCTAGAAGGCCGGGTGCCCACGCCCCTTCCGGCGGAAGAAACCTGGTTCTGAGTACGGGGTCCACCTCCCGGGGCGGGGGGCTGGTTACAGCCCAAACCTGGCGAGGCCTCACGGGGCCGCTGGGCCCCTGCAGCCCGGCTCGCCTGGCGCACTGCTGACATTGCCGTTAATCTGCTCCTAGTTCACCTCATCCTCGTCCCACCTTGATTCAGCCCGGGAACAGACTGCTCAGGGAAGCTGGGGAGGGTCCTTTGGTCCTAAGGCCTCTGACCTTTGGTCTGTGGGGATGTCCCGAAGAGGAAGTGGTGAGTATAAAGTGGCCGGCGGAGGCCGTTCTGTCCGGCTGCGCAGAGTGGAGGCGCCGCGCCGAGGCCCCGGGGTCATAGCTCCACCTTGACCCCCTTGATGAAGGGCAGGCCCGTGGGCACCCGCTTCTTGTACTCCAGGTACTCCTCGCCGAAGAAGTGGATCAGCGAGATCTCCTCCTCCTCCGTCCGGTCGCGGAAGAACCGCCACACGGTCAGCGCGTAGCCCACGCCGCAGATGGGGTTGCACAGCATTACCTGGTGGGGACACGGGCTGGTCAGGGCGGAGACCCACACTGTGGGCAGGAGCGGCACCTGCTTGTCGGACCCACAGGACTCCCTGCCAAGGGCCCGAGAGACTCTCGAAAAAGATGAGATGAGGTGTCCAGCCGGTGTGGCTCAGGAGCTGAGCACAGACCTACGAACCAGGAGGTCACGATTAGATTCCTGGTCAAGGGCAAACATCAGGGTGGCGGGCTCATCCCCAGTAGGGGGCGTGCAGGAGGCAGCCGATCCATGATTCTCTCTCATCATTGATGTTTCTCTCCCTCTCTCACCCTTCTTCTCTAAAATCAATAAAAAATTTTTTTTTATATAAATAATAGATAGATAGGACCAACAACCTTGCAAATACACAGAAGCCCACTGAATGGTACACTGTGAACTGGTGGGTTTTATGGTAAGTGAATTATATGGCAAATAAAAAAACATTTGAAGAACACTTAAAGGAGGCCAGGGTGACCGCTGACACTTTACCTGGGTTCCGATACTCCAGTAAAACCAGCCCACGTAAGAAGGGTGCCGGAACCAGGCGTACACTCCGCTCGTCACCAGCGTGTGCGTTTCTGATTTTTCATTCTGCACCACGTGGTTGAAGTTGGAACCAGCCGTAAACATCGCTGCTTTCCTCAGGCATTCTCCGAAGACCACCATCAGCAGGCCCATGGCACTGAGCCAGGTGACCTGCTTCAGTTCTGTGGGGACACGTGACAAACAGACCTGAGTCCTCCCTGCGGATGCTTACACGAATCTGTTTTTCCAAGACAGGAACCGAGGACCGCGCTGGTTGGACAATCAGCATTTGTCATCAGGTTAAAGTTTCAGTATAAGCAAAACACACGCCCCTAAGTTGTGCTGTTCATCCATTTAAGGTGCCAGCAACCAGCCCAGCTGGTGTTGCTCAGTGGTTGAGTGTTAGCTCAGGAACTGAGGTAGCTGGTTCGATTCTTAGTCGGGCACATACCAAGCAGGAGGCATACAGGAGGCAACCGATCGATGATGTTCCTCTCTCATTGATGTTTTCATCTCTTGATTCCTCTCCCTCCCTCCCTCTCGAAAAATCAATAAAAATATATTTAAAGGGCCAGCTACCCAGTTAGAGCATCACAGGAAAGAGTTGCTGGGCTCTCGTCCGTGCCCCCTGCCACACACTCCTGTCCTTCCCCGGGGGACAAGGACAACCAAGGAAGCCCGGCAGGACCTGGCGCTCCCGCTTCGGCCACACACTGGCTCCTGGAACTTCACTGTGTGGTTAACGAGCTGTGGGAGGGCCACCCGGGAGCAGGCCCGGGGGCAGTGGTTTTTGCTAATAAATCTCCGTGCGGAATGTCTCGGCCACAGAAAAGCCATGGGTCCAAGTCTCCTCCGACTGCGAAGTCAGGGTGGCAGCCATCAGAGGGAGGGCAGCCATCAGAGGGCGCACTGCACTCAGCAAGGCTTAGCGCAGAGGTCGCCGTGCCCTCGGCCTGAACATCCAGAAGCGGACACGCAGTCCGGGCCTCTGTAAAGAGCTTAGCGAGGACTGAGGTCAGAGGAAATCACCGGGGAGATTAGATCTGAGAGGAGCCCCCGGACTCACTGCCATGACGCCTGCGTGGCAGCCGCCCCGCCCCTGGGCGGACAGGCACTGACCTGGCCAGAGCAGGTTCTCCAGGGTGAACTCGACCCACGAGGACAGGGCCGCCACGGTGTACTCCAGGCTGTGGTTCAGCAGGAAGGAGTCCAGGGACAGGCTCTTGGGATTGTTGACCGCCGTGACCAGGTACTCAGAATAGTGGAACAGGGACAGCGAGCACATGTACCTGTTCACAACCAAGGAGAGAGGGGTGCAACTTGAGTTTTGGGGGAGAAATTTTAAAAAGAGAGAGAGGTAACGGGGGCAAAGGAATCGCACCATTCCCAGGACAGGTTCCGGGCTGGGAGACCACCCCCGGGCCTATGAGGAGGCCCCGGGAGGGTCACCTGCTCAGTAGGGTTCTATGGAAGCGAGGTGTCTGCCTCAGGCTCCCATGTCACTCCCTCAGGTTTGCACAGTGACTGGGTTTTATGGGGTTTTAAGATTCTTTATTGCATTTATTTGTATTAGAGAGGAGAGGGAAAGAGAGAGAAACATCCATGTGGGTTGGCTGCCTCCTGCACACCCCTTCAGGCATGTGCCCTGGCGGTATTCCATCCAGCCAAACCGGCCAGTGCACAGGAGGCCGCCCACCCAACCGAGCCACACCGGTGTGGGCAGAAGGGGTTCTAAAGGAACTACACGTTTGCTGTCATAGGCAAAACAAACAAAAACAAGTGGACAGGAAGGCATGATGGCTCCTTCAGGCTTTTAAAAATCACACCACACACAGTAAAACATGAAAGTGGGCCCTGGCTGGTTTGGCTCAGTGGATAGAGCGTCAGCCTGTGGACTGAAGGGCCCCAGGTTCAATTCTGGCCAAGGGCACATGCCCGGGTTGCGGCCTCAGTCCCCTATAAGGGACATGCAGGAGGAAGCCAATCAATGATTCCCTCTTATCCTTGATGTTTCTCCCCCCCACCACACTCTTTTTCTCTGAAATCAATAAAAATACATTACAAAAAAAAAGTTAAAAAAAAGAAAGTGGGAACTAGCAAAATAAAGTAGCAATGTATGTCAAACACACACACACAAAAACAAACTGAATCAGTTCCAGCAACAACGAATGAGACGGATCGGCGCTGATAACAGGAGACAGCGCCCTTTACCTGGAAGCCGGGTGCTTGTGTCAGGGCCAGAGGCTCAGGGGCTGAAATCAGTGCAGGGAAAAGTCCCAGCCTGGCCGTGGGGGACGCACTAGGTGTGACCTCACAGAAGGAGAGATCCAAGGGGCCCCTTCCCCCAGGAGCCACAGCAGCCTCCGCTGCAGGTGTGGGCACCTGTGGGGAGGGTGCCAGGCAGACCTGCTTCTGACCGACCAACGGGCACAAGTGCTCCAGGTCCCAGGTGTAGGAACCAGGTGGAAGGCAGACACCTGCTTCCACAGAACCCTACCGAGCAGGTGACCCTCGCGGCCGGCAGGCTGAGGCATGGGGCCCGCACCGCTCCCGGACAGCCAAGGGGAGACACGGGGCGACGGAATGCCACGACTGCCCTCTGCTCTGCCACCCTGGCCTCAACCCCGCTGCTCCGAGGACCCTCTTACCAGCCAAAGTGATCCCAAGAAGACTGGCTGAAGCTCAGCAGCACCCCGCAGCCGAACACGAAGCCCAGGAAGCAGGCTCGCACAGCGATCTGCAAGAGACCGGAGCCCTCACCCGCCGCTCTGCTCCGGGACCCGCGGGCCGGGCTCGCACCCGGTCTGGTTAACAGCCCAGCCCAGCACTGCTGCCGGTGTGGCCTCGGGCAGTTACTTAACCTCTCTGGCCCCCTTTCCCCGTCTGTGCAACAGGGATGACAGCAATAGCTACCTGTGAGCACTGCCGGGAGGACTGCCCGTGAGCAGCACGTAAGAGCACAGGCTAGATAAGTTTCTGCGGCCATCACTAATGATTGCTGCTATTATCCTCCAGGGCTGAGGGCAAACTGTGACCCTGATGCACTGGGAGGGTTCTCCCCGGTCCCCGCAGCGAGTCCCGGCCGAGCACCCGGCACTGCGCCCGGCCCCTCCACGGAACTGCGGGGCCTCTGACCTCGGACTAGCCAGCGGGCAGGTAGGTGCCCACACCTCAAATTACATAAAAGGACTCGGGGTTTTAACCGGACTGGGCGCTCCCTGCTCACCCCGCGCGCCTCCGCCGCAGCTGCCGAACCGCACCAACTGCGATTCCGTACCCGCCCCGCCGGAGGAGGGCCCGGCCCCGCGCCCCTGAGCCCGGCGAGGCCGGTCCCCGCTGCCGCCGGGTGACCCGGCCACGGAGCGCTCCGGGGAAGGCGCCCCGCTCCGGGCCCCCGAGGACGCCGCCCGCCCGCCCGCCCGCCGGCCCCCGGCCCCCGGCCCCCGGCCCGGCCGCACCTGGTAGCGCGGCGGCCGGTAGAGCAGCAGCAGCAGCGCGTTGAGCCCGGCCACGTAGAGCGCCAGCGCCGTGCGGCCCTGCAGGCCGGCGCGCGTGAGCAGCGGCAGCGCCAGCACCGAGGCGCCCAGCAGGAAGGCGGCCAGGCTGAGCCGCGCCTCGGAGCCCGGCGGAGCCCGCGCCGCGCAGCCCGCCATGGCGCCGGCGGCCGACAGCGGGCGCGGCGCCGGCCGTAGCCCCGGGAAACCCGCCCGCCGCGCCTGCGCGCCGCGCCGCGCCGCCGACGCCGGCCGGGAGGAGCCGCGGGAGCCGCGAGCCGCCGGGAGCTCTCGCGATATCGCCGCGCTGCCGGGCTGCGGCCGGAATTTGGAAGGAGCGCCCCGCTCCTAAGCCACGCCCCTCTCATAGGCCCCGCCCACATCTGCCCGCCGATGACACGCCCCCCTGGCGGCCCCGCCCCCGGCCTCCCGGGCCCGCGCGGCGGCCGAGTCCCCGCCGAATTCCCGAATCCCCTGAAATACGGAGCGACCCACGCTCGGCGGCCCCGCGCACGCCGCCCCCGAAGTCTCACCTGCAGCCGCTCGCGGGGCCGATCCCGTCCTCCACGTCTAGGGGACCGGGCGCGGGGGTCCCACCGGCCCTCAGCGGGGCCCCGACGCCCCCTGGAGCCCCCGCAGCGCCGCCTGGGACCTGCCCGTGGGCACCCTAAGCGCGGAGGACCGCCCACTTGGTCGATGGCGGAACAATCAGGATGATGCTACGTTTTTAAAAGGTGGAGATCAGGACTTGACTGTGTGATCTTGATTTCCTTTGGGAACAACAGGATCATTTTTGTGACTTAAAATGATGGAAATAGAAGCCAACATTATGTAACGGCGGTTATCTGCAGGTGGTAAAACTCGGGGCGACTTGGATTTTCTTCTTTATAGGTGTTTGTATTTTCCATATCGCCCACAATCAACTTATAGCACTTTAAAAAATATTTTTCTTGATTTCAGAGAGACAGAGAGAGAGATCAGTGATGAGAATCATCCATCGGCTGCCTCCTGCACACCCCACACTGGGGATCGAGCCCGCAACTCGCGCAGGTGCCCTGACCGGGAATCGAACCCTGACTTCCTGGTTCGTAGGTCAATGCTCAACCACTGAACCACGTCGGCCGGGCACCTTATATCACTTTTATGGTCAGAAATTGTCTTTTACTTTTTAAAGGGTTAATAGTGCCCCCGACCCCCGGGAGTGAAGAAGCAAGGGTGCAGGAGAAAGGCATGTCCACAAAGGACAGAGAGCCTGTGGGGGGTGAGAGTGGGGAGGCAGCAGGTAAGGACAAGAGAGAGAGAGAGAGAGAGAGACCCTGGGGAGGGGTTAGGGGAGGGCTCCGGGGCAGAGTCTGCCTGAGGAGACGCTGCCACTAGGTCGTGGGGCCCCTGGGACCTGGCAGCCCGCCTGCCGCTGGAAAGGAGAACAGGGTGTCTAAGGGTAGGAGGGAGGGTGGCACAGTGGCGGGATAGGGGACAGGCCCCAGGGGAGCGGGAGCCCCGAGTCCTGGGCCAGACGTCAATGAGGCCGGGCGGGCTGTGAGCTGCCATCATCCGGCACCACTCTCCTCTGTCCCCACAGGACCCGGCGGGACGCCTGCGTGCGGGCAGCTGGGCTCAGGGAAGGATGGAGCCGGCGCTGGACCCGGGCCCAGGGCTGCTGTGGTCCAGCGTTGTGACCTCGGGCAAATCAACTCTCACAGTTTGTGTAAAAAATGTTTCTGTAAAAACCAGGGGTCCTGATTTCACAGGCCTAATGCCAGGTTCATGTGGTGCTCAGAAGACAGGTGCTAACCTCGGTTAGTTAGAATTAAAAGGAGTTTTAATGCTTCAAAATCCAAAGTCGGCCGGCGCCACGTGGGAAAGAGGCCTGGGTTTATGTTAAACTCCTCTCCTGCCTCTGCCCCAGTTTATCAAGGTCTCCCCCAGACTCAGCACTTCCCCTCGGTGCCAGGAAGCTTTGAGGCCACTAGGGGGCGCTCATTTCATCTTTGGTCCAGGGGGTGAGTCTGGCCCTGGGGCAGAGAGCTCTCTGGAACCTCCATCTCTGGCCATCGATTCTCTCTCCACGCTGAGTTACGGCCGTGGATTCCCCCGGGGCCATCCCCACGCTAGGGGCACTGAGTAATGTGACTCACTTTGGAGGGCCTCCCCTCTCCTCTGCCATCACTGCCCCTAAACCCTACCAGCCCCGTCCCGGAGAAGTTGAAAAGAAAGTCCCCTCCTGCATAGGGCCAGACGGAGAATTTCTAAAAGTCACTGGAGTGGCTGAACTTATCAGGGCCCACGGGCCAGGGATGGAGGAGAAAGCAAAGCAAATCTATTCACACTGACACTGACATCGGCCCAGAGAGATACACACAGACACACACAGACACACAGAGAAACAGACACAGAGAAACAGACAGGAACACACAGACACACAGAGATACACACAGACACACAGAAACTGACAGACACACAGGGGATACACACAGACACACAGAGATACACACAGACACACAGAGATACACACAGACACACAAAGATACACACAGACCGGCTTTCCCTCCGGGAGGAACGTGATCTAACACACCAGCCTGCACCCAGCCCACAGAAAATAGAAGAAAATGCAGGAAAGCTGCTCAGCCCCGGATGCCCCGCTTGCCTCTTCTTGTAAATAAGCATTTGAATGTGTTTGTTCTAAGCTGTGCGGCCAGCACAGAGGGCGCTCTTTCTCCTGCAGGAGGGCCCTCCCTCCGTCCCCTCCTCCATCCCTCAGCCCCAGCAGGGTCCCTCCTGTTCAAAAGAGCCCTAAGAACCACTTGGCTTCTCCCAGTTAACCTGCAGGCTGAGATAAAAGTAAGGTTCCCTTTCTTAACAGATCACTAGTTCTTTAAAAAAGTATATTTTGCCGAAACCGGTTTGGCTCAGTGGTAGAGCATCGGTCTGCGGACTGAAAGGTCCCAGGTTCGATTCCGGTCAGGGTACGTTGGCTGCAGGCACATCCCCGGTAGGGGGTGTGCAAGAGGCAGCTGGTCCATGTTTCTCTCTCATCGACGTTTCTAGCTCTCTATCTCTCTCCCTTCCTCTCTGTAAAAAATCAATAAAAATAAAAAAAGTATATTTTATTATTGTTGTTTTTTTACAGAGAAGAAGGGAGAGGAGTAGAGGGTTAGAAACATTGATGAGAGAAACATCGATCAACTATTTCCTGCACACCTCCTACCGGGGATGTGCCCGCAACCAAGGTACATGCCTTTGACCGGAATCGAACCCGGGGACCCTCCCGTGGGTAAGCCGATGCTCTATTCTCTGAGCCAAACCGGTCAGGGCAAGGATCACTAGTTGTTGAGCAAGAGAGAGTGGGCTGCAGCAGGGAGCTGCAAGGCTAGGCCTACCCAAGCACCTCAACCCACATCAAGCTTGGCACCAAGTAGGAAAACGTCAGGGAGGTGGGCCTGTCCCCCACCTCTGTGTGTGGGTCCCCAGTCATGGCTGTCACTCACAGGCTCCTCCAGTTCCCACGTGAAGGTGGGAGTGAGGCTGTCCAGAGTGGCTGCAGCCCTGCGGGGGCGGGGAACTCTTGGATCTCCGAAAGTTTTCTCTTCCCACCCTGGGCCATTCTGGGCTCCAGGCCCTCGCGCCTCCTCTCTCTAGTCTGGAAACGGGAAGTGCCGGTAACTCACGAGCACATCAGCACAAAGCACCGGGTAAATATTTAAAGATCGGAGCCACAAAGGGGGCTGGCACAAAGGCCGGGACAATGGCTCTCCGGAATGCTCTCCCATGGCCGGCCGGCTGGCGCAGGGTCCATGCACTCGCCGCGGTCCCAGCCTTTGTGCCTGGAGGACCCTTGGCGGCGAGCTATTGGGAGCCCCAAGCAGCTAAAAGGAGTCAAACAATCGTGGCCTCTCCAACCCCATCGGGAGACAATTGGCTGAGTCATTCCAGCGCTTTCGCTGTGTCCCCAGAGTTAATTACATGGAGCAATCCCTCCATTCCGCTTTGAAATGCATCTGCGTGGGCGGGGCAGCACTCACCCGTGATGGGGAGGAGGGGGAGCGGGCCTGGGCTGCAGGGAGGAAGGGGTTCCCGCCAGGCAGGAGGTGCCCAGGGCCAATAGGGCTCTGGTCCCCAGGCCTGCAAACCCCTCCCTACCTCGTGTCCACACCTGACTCGGTCTGCAATTTTTATTTATTTATATACCTATTTATCTATTTGCTTGTTTGTTTATCTATTTATTTGTTTTTGTTGTTGCCGAAGTCAAGAAGGCCAGCCCAGCTGGCAAGGGTCAGTGGTTGAGTGTTGACCTCAGAACCAAGAGGTCACAGTTCCATTCCTGCTGGGGGATGTGCCGGTTTGTGGGCTCCATTCCCAATTGAAGGGGGGGGGGCGTGCAGGAGGCAGCTCATCAATGATTCTCTGTCGTCATTGATATTTCTCTCTCTCCCTCTCCCTTTCTCTCTGAATCAATAAAAAATATATTTTTTAAAAGTCAAGAAAGCCTGGCCGGTTTAGCTCAGTGGATAGAGTGTCCGCCTTTGAACTGGAAGGTCCCAGTTCGATTCTGGTTCGATTTGGTTCCCGGCACATCCCCGGTGTGCAGGACGCAGCGGATGTTTGTTTCTCTCTCATCGATGTTTCTGATTCTCTATCCCTCTCCCTTCCTCTCTGTAAAAAATCAATAAAAATATTTTTAAATCGATAAAATATATTTAAATAAATAAATAAACGTCAAAGCCGGCTTTAACCGGTTTGGCTCAGTGGATAGTGTGTCGGCCTTCGGACTCAAGGGTCCCAGGTTCGATTCCAGTCAAGAGCACGTACCTTGGTTGCGGGCACATCCCAAGTGGGGGTGTGCGAGAGGCAGGTGATCGATGTTTCTCCCTCATCCATGTTTCTCTCTATCTCTCTCCCTTCCTCTCTGTAAAAAATCAGTATATATTTTTTAAAAGTCAAGAAAGCCAAAGGGGAGAGAGGAGGGCAGAGACCCCGTGCTCTTGGCCTTACAGGCCCAGCGTGGGGAAGCAGGACCCCGTGCGGCGCCTCGAGCTAGGAAGAGACCGGAGCCCTCACCCCCTGAACGAGCAGGCAGCCTCGGGCCTCCCCACCCCCACCCCCACGCTCGGCCTGGACCCGGATCCCAAAGACCAAGGGGCTGGTGGCCCACACCCCCGCTTGCAGAGCCCGGCCTAAGGTGGCCCAGCCCTTCGCTTTGTCCCGAGTGCAGTCTGAGAGGACTTGGGGTGAACCCTGGCGCACCCCCACTTCGGAAACGCCTCCCCCGCCCCTGCGCGCCTCGCGGGCCAGGCCTGCGGGGTGTGCGTGGGCCTGGCCAACAGCCAGAGACGGCGGAATGGAGCCCCAGCCCGGGGTGGGGAGGGATCTCGGTGGAGACCCGTTTAGGACCCTCTCCCAGGGCGTCCCTCTAACTTAGCCGGGAAGTGGCTGCCCACAGGAGCCCGAATTGGGGTCCAGTGGGGAGGGGTGGGGGTCGCTGTCTGCGAGTCCGGAGTCTAGGGGAGGGGAAGCGGGGAGAGTAGATGGATCAGCCCAGGCGGCAGGACCCCGGCGAGAGGGCGTGCGGAGGGCGGGGTGCGGCTCGGCGGGCGCGCCCTCTGGGGGTAGAGGTAGGGCTGGGGTGGGGGTGGGGGTGGGGGTGGGGGTGGGGTGGGGCTGCGGCGGCTCGGACGGGGAAGGGGCAGAGGCGGGTCTGGAGCCCAGGCGCCCGCCGCCGGCCTCGCCCGGGCAGCCCGAGCAGAACGTTGCGAATTAGAGCATTTTGCGGTCAATTTCCCACCCGTTAGGCCACCCCGAGCCGCCCACGTGAGCAGCCGGATGCTCGCGCCGCAGCTGGAGGGGGAGCGGGCCGGGGGCGGGGCGCCGGGGGCCTAACTCTGGAGAGCCCCCCCCTCTCCCGCTGGGGCCGGAGGGCCAGCCGCGGGCCATTGGGTTGCTAATGGCCGAGTTGAAAGGCGCGGCGGCGGCTCCCGGGCGGGGCGGTGATGGAGGACAAATTGCCGCGGCCCGGGAGCGGCGGGGGGGCGGGGGGAAGGGGGAGGAGTGCGGGTGTGGGGGGAGGGGTGCCCGGGAGCGGCGGGGGGAGTGCGGGGTGTGGGGGGAAGGGGGAAGAGGGGAGGTGGGGATGGGGCGCCAGGAGAGGCGCGCGCCCGGTCGGGGCAGATGTGCGGCAGCTGGAGGCCTGCGCGGCGGGGCGCCCGGAGCTTGGCCCGGAGGGGGCGCGGCTCGGTGGGGAGGCACAAAGCCCTCCACGCCCGGCTGCCCGCTTTGTGCCGCCGCCCGCCGGGGCGCCTGTGCGCCGTCACCGCCCCGGAGCGCGAGGAGGGGCCGGGAGCCGGCGCTTCAAAGCCGCCCGGCGCGTGCCAGCGCCTCTGTCCCGCCTGCCCGCCGCGCCCGGCCCGGCCCGGATCCCGCCGGGGTCCCTGCGGCCCGGGGTCCCTGCGGCGCGGGCGGAGAGAACCCTGAGCAGCTGTTGCTGCAGCTTCGGCCCGAAAGGAAGGCCGGGCGCCCTCCTCCCGCCTGGCGCCTGGGAGCGGGGCTGCCCGGGCCGGCCTTTCACATCTCCGGGCGGGGCCGGCGGGAAGAGAGGCCCGGCTGGAGGGAGCTCTGCGCAGGCCAATGTGTCCATCCCTCTGCTGCGGCTCCACTGCGGAACCCCAGTGCACAGACGCTGAAACAGGCTGAAACAGGCTGGGTCCAGGAAAGGGAGCTGCTTGAGTTCGAACCCAGTGTCTCCCCCAGACCTCAGCCTTCCGGTCAGCCTCAGCCCCTGCGGGCCTGCTCCTGGGGCCACACCCAGGCCTGCCCGAGTCCTCACGGGGCCAGCCACCAGGCAGGCCCTCCTTCCCTGAGCTCCGTGGTCGGAATAATGAGAAGAGGCTGGGGTCCCAGACCTGCAGAAGCCGCAAAGACGCTCCCCCAGGCGGGACAGGTTCCCTGAGCCTGAGTCCCACCTGCCCCGCAGCCCAGCCGGCGAGGAGGCTGGGAGGCCGGGCCTGCGGGCGGGCTGCACGCTCTAATGGGACACAGGTCCCTGAGCGGCCCCTGGGGCCCGGCCTGCGCCGGCTTTGAGCGCCACAGGCAGAAAATTGCTGCATTGTCGGGCATTAGGCCACCCCGGCCGGAGCGTGAAGCCCGTGGGAGGCCTGGCGGCGTGCTCCGGCCTCCGCATCTTCATCAGATCTCCTCAGGCCCAGGCCCGGCTCTGTCACAGGCGCTGGCAGGGCTCGTAGCTGGCTGTGCGACCCCAAGAACACTCAGAGGCAAGAGCAGCAGGACGAGGCAGGCGGGCCTGGTGGAGGGGCCAGAGCTTGGGGACACTGGGACTGGGACGGGACAGTCATGGGGGGAATGGGCCTGGAGGGGACCCCAGACGTAAGAAGCGGTGGGATGAGAGGATAAGGGAAGACTGGGGCAGGGGAAGGGGGGTTGCTGGGGAGGGCGGAGAGACCCTGGGGCAGAGCTGAAGCCTGGGCGGCGGGAGGGGAGGGGCAGGGGGAGGTAGGGAATTCACTCCGTGTTCCCCTCTCTTCCCCTCCCGCTCAGGGGTCCTGGAGCCCCCCATTGACATGTAAACGAGGGGCCCCTATAAAGGCTGAGCCGCCTCCCGCGGGCACGTACGTGACAACATGGGCACTGAGCCCGGGCCCCAGGGCAGCTCTGGGGGCCCTGCGGGCAGATTCCGAAAGGTCGGGGTGCTGAGGAGCTCGGGGTGGGGCTCTGCCCGCCGGAGGGGCAAAGGGCGAGAGGGCCATGAGCCCGCCCTCTAACGGCCCCTGGTCCGCAGGTCTCCAAGCCGCTGATGGAGAAGCAGCGCCGGGCGCGCATCAACTTGTCGCTGGAGCAGCTGCGGGCGCTGCTGGAGAAGCACTACTCGCACCAGGTGAGCCCGGACCGGCGGCCCGATCCACCCTCCCCTCCCGGCCGCGGGCTCCCCGCTGAGAGCCCTCCCGCCCCCCGCAGATCCGAAAGCGCAAGCTGGAGAAGGCAGACATCCTGGAGCTGAGCGTCAAGTATATGAGGAGCCTCCAGAGCTCCGTGCAAGGTAGAGGGGGCCTGGGAGGCGGGGGTGGGGGGAGCCCTGGTACCCCAGGGCCAGATCGCAGAGGGGCGGTGGAGAGGAAGGCGCAGGGAGGTTTGGGTAGCAGAGGAAGAGGAAGGCGCAGGGAGGGGGCCGCCGGGTGAGGCGGGGCCAGACCACTGGGGGCGGGAGGCAGCCGAGGCGGGCGGGCTGCGGAGTTGTAATCCTAGTGGAAGGCGGTCTGGACGTTCAGGCGGCCTCGTCTCCCGCCCCTCCCTGCTCTTCCTTTCCCCTCCCCGCTTCTCCCCTCCCTTCCTCCCTCTTCTCTACATCCCCCCCTTTTCCTCCTCCTCTTCCCCCTCCCCTCCCCTCCCTTCCACCCCCCTCTCCCCAGGGCTCTGGCCGGTCCGCAGCGGCGCCGAGTACCCGCCGGTCCCCCGCGGCTGTCCGGCGGGCGTCTGCCAGCCCCGGCGGCGCGGGGAGGACGGCGGCGGGAGGACGGCTCCGCGGGGGCCGGCGCGCGCGGCGGGCAGCACCATGGACAGCGCCGGCCCCCGCCCCGAGGCGCCCGCCACGTGGGCCCCTGATCCGGGTGCTGGCGGCTCGCGGGGCCCGCCACCCCGGCTCCTCCCCGGCGGCCTCCCCGGCCCGTCCACCGACCTCCCGGCGCCGCAGCCGGCGCCCCGTCACTGCGCCCAGAGCCCGGGGCCCGGGCTGCGCCTGTGGCGGCCGTGGTAAGGCCCAGGCGTGGCCTCGGATTCCGGGGTCCCCAGTCCAGTCTGCGGCGCAGACACAGCTTGGGGCGCGCCCGTGAGACCACCCGGACCTCAAACGTCCGTCCCGGCCCCGCGGGGAGGGTGGCCGGGGGGTGCCCCGTGCCCGAGAGAGAGCGCAATGAGACGCGCGGAGCCTCGGTGGACCCGGGTCTGCGCTTCTAGGCAGCATCTGCCCCCGGCCCGGCCTCACCTGCTCAGGCAGGACCTGCGCTCCCTCCTCCCGCCCGAAGGGGCCGGGCGGTGTCCTGGGCGCCCCTCCCCAGGCCCCGGCGGCAGCCCGCCCCCGCCCCTGGCCGCCGCGGTGGGAAGGCCGCGCCGGCTGCGCGCAGAGCAGACCCCTCGCGGCGAGGAGAATCGCGGCCCCGCCCCGGCCCATTCAGCCGCCTGGGGACGCCCGGTTCCCACCGGCGCAAAGGGCGAGGGGCCCCAGCATCCCCCGCCCCGAACTTCTCTGCTCCCTCGGACCCCACCCCCTCCGCGCGCAGCCCCCTCGGAGCTCCTCCTCGGCCGCGAGCTGCTCGCCCACCACCCCGCCACCCGGCGCCCTATTTGAGGGGGGCTGGGAGGAAGCCGAGCTCCTCTCCCGGGAGGGCCCCCTTTCCCACGCGGCACGGACCCCGGCCCCGGCTCCGCAGAGCCCCGCCTCCGGGTTCCGGGCCGCCCAGAAGCCTGCATCCTCCCACAGCCCCCGGGGGGCTGGGCACCTGTTCCCGGGGTCCCAGCACACGAGGGGGCCCTGGGGGTTGGGGACGGGGTTCTCCGGCTGGGCCCAGGAGGAGATTCTGACACCTCCTTCCCCAGTTTGAAATAAATTCAGAATAAAGACAGTGCGAACCTGAGAAATGGGTTCTCCTCTACCCCACGCGGCCCACCGAAGTGCAGCTTTTTGAATTGCAAATAGCAACTTTGTCTAAAATTTTTTCCCTTTTAGGCTGCCCCTGTGCTGCTCGTGTGCTAAAAACCCACACAGGTCAGATCATGGCGGGGAGAGCGCGGCCGGGCCCCCCACCCCAGCCAGCCGGGTCTCGGGGCGAAGGTGGGGGCGGGGTTCCGGGCTGTAGGGGTTTGGGGGCGGCCTGTCCCCCCTCTCCAAGGTGGGATCTCGGCTTCCCACCTTCCTCCATGTGGCTGGTGACCCCAATACCTCCTCTGGACACCAGGTGGCGATCTCGCATCGCAGACCCAGGAAGCGGCTTCCAAACCCCAGCCCGGGCCAGGGGTGTGGTCCCCCGACACTCTGTGTCGCCACATGCCACATCCCGTGCCACATCCCGTGCAGTAAGAAGGGGCAAGCCCACCCCCCAAGAATGCCGCTAGTAGAGGAATTTGAGAGGCACGTTTGGGGGCAGGCGGCCAGGTGGGTGCTGTTAGATCCTAGGAAGGTGTTTTCTGTGAAACCAGCATAGAAATGCGAGGTGCAAATCACAGGAGGTTTTATTGGGTCTGTACAGAGAGAAATGCCTTGTTGTCAAAAACCAAAAAAACCAAACGGATCCCTGGCTTTGGGCTGGGGGGGGGAGGGGTATGAAGACAGAACCCTCCCCCTTAAGCCCAGGGTCAGGCTGCTGTCAACGCAGCCACGGGGCCTGGGCTGCACGAAGTGTGAGAGGGATCCTGCCCCCAGGGCCCTGCGCTTGGGGTCCTCCCTCTTATTTTTTGTAAAAACCAGGAGTAGAGAGACTCTGGGGTGCCATGCCCCCCTGTAAGTATTGCTGCTGGATAGGAAAGTAAAAACCCCAAGGTGACCAGTGGGCCAGCCTGAGGGGGGAGTGGCTAGCCGACGACCTCACGATGGGTCAGTCCTAGAAGGCACGCAGTCCCCTGCCTTGCTCGCCCGTGGCCACCTCAGGGGCCTCAAGGCAAAGACAGAGCCAGGCAGTCCCTCCTCCCCCTCCCAGTGGCCTCCCCTGGGGCCGGGCCCAGTCTGGGGTGTGCGGAGGGAGGCCTGGCCCCAGGAGGGGCAGGGGCAGAGCGGAGGGAACGTGAGCAGCAGGCTCCGCGCTGACCCAGGCCTGCTCCAGGCTTCCTGTGTCCAGGCCGCTGCATGAAGGCTGGGGCCAGGGCGTGGCAGCCTCTGCACTTGCCCTGTCTGCCACCCAAGGTCACAGCTGCTCGGGCCTCTCCTCAGCCTGTGGCTAGGTGCTTCCCCCAGGCCTGCGAAGGGTCTGTCAGGAGGGAGAGCAAAGAGCCCTGTTCACGGGGGTGGGGGACCCCGGTCAGAAGCCAGGCCTTAACCCCAGAACCTGGGAGGCTGTGGGCCCCACCTGTAGGGCGGGGGACGGGCAGAGTAAGGAAGCCCACTCCTTCACGTCAGTCTGTCCCACCAGGTACCCACGCTGCCGGGTGGTAGTCAGAAGTGGCCACCGTGTGGGGACAGGCAGTGAGGACATAACAGTGGCGGGTGTGTGTGGGTGTGTGTGTGTGCGCCAGTGGTGAGGATGTGTGTGTTGTGCTTTAGTTGGGTGTGGGGTGAGTGCCCCAGGGGCCAGGGGCAGAGAGCAGGACGCCGCAGGCCTGGGGCCGCGGCCCGAGACTGCCTCTCCTGCCCTGTGCGCTCCGTGGTCGGAGCGATGGAACCAGCACTTCTTCGTCCTGAGAGTGACCTGGTCACCTGCCTCACGGGGGGGACACAGAGGCAGGACCGGCAGGGAGGCTGCTCTGAGCTTGGACTTGGGCCCGAAGACCCTGTGCTTAGACCTTCGCGCCCACCGCAGAGGCCGGACGGGTCAGTGCCGGGTGGAGAGCAGCGGTCCGTGGCTCCCCTTCCTGCAGAGCGGGGCTCCCTTCTGTCTGGGGGTGTCCTGTCCTGGGGCTCCCCTCCTGGAAGCGCTGGGCACGTGCAGAGCCTCCTTTGCCCAAGCCCAGTGACCAAGCGCCCAGCGCCGCAGCCAGGGCAGCTGTCCCTCCGAGCAGCGACCACATCATCCATCAGCCCGGGACAATGCTTCGCCCCAGGCCCGGCCCTGCCCTGAGCCTGGGGGCAGTGGGCATCTTTGGTGCTTTGGTCCCAGGGCGGCCTAGGTCGCCGAGCCCAGCGAGTCCGAGTGCAGCGTGACGTAGCCCGAGGACTCGGACGGCGAGCTCAGGACGCTGCTGGCGCTGCCGCCGCCCGCCGCGTGCAGGCCCGCGGGCTCGGTCCACGACGCGCTCGGGACCCTCTGCAGGGGCCGGGCGTGCGCATGCGCGGCCGGGGACGGCCCGGGACTGCGCCGCGCGCCGGGGCCGCCAGGGGGCGCCGCGTCCTCGCCGGGCGGGGCGGGGCCCGGGGCGGCGGGGCCCGGGGCCGGCGGGCGGCGCAGGGCCTGCGGCTCCCGCTCGAAGGCGGTCAGCGCGAAGGCCTCGGGCAGCCGCGAGGCGGAGGCGGCGCGGGCGCCGGGCCCGGGGCGGCGCGGGCCGCCGGGGGGCCGCGGCGGCAGCAGGCTGTCGGCGGAGCGGCGGCGCGGGCGGAACGGGGGCGCGTCCTCCGGGGCCCGCGGGCCGTCGCGGCGCCGGTGCGGCCCCAGGGCGGCCAGGGTCTCGCCGGAGCCCCAGCGCGGCAGGAAGGCGGGCAGCACGGCCCACAGGCCCGCGTCCTCGTGCGAGAAGCGCCGCGCGGGCGGGACCTGCGGGGACGCGGGGTTAGCGGGAGCCGCCAGCAGACGGGCCCACGCGGGGCAGGGCGCCTGTGGGTCAGCCACGACCACACCTGACCTCTAAGCGCAGGTGCCAGTCCCTCTGAGGCCCAGTGTCCACCTGGGTGGTGAGGACACCCCTGGATTGGGGCGCCAGGCGGACACTCCGGAGCCCCGGGGTCGGGGCAGGGCCCAGGGTGCCCCCGCACAGGCCCCCCCTCGGGCTGCCCGTCTGGAGGTGCAGCCACTGGGGCTGGCAGGCTGGAGAGGCGCTCAGAGGGGAGAGGCCCGGGACCAGGGACAGGATGCCCGCCCGGCCCTACCTGCAGGTACTGCATCTTGTCCTCCTGCAGGGGCACCAGGGGGTAGAAGTGGGGCAGGCCCCCCTCCAGCGGCAGCTCATAGCTGGCCATCGGGTCCAGGGCCACAAAGTCGCCCCCGCAGCTGTAGTCCAGGGAGCGCTCCAGCACCAGGTCCTGGGGCAGGCCCCCCTCCAGGCTGGTGTCTGCAGGGCGGGGGAGGCTTAGGGTCAGGGGTACCAGAAAGCCAGCCACGGTCCCCCACAGGCACACACAGGGCAGAGGGCTGGTTCGGGGGGGAAGAGGAGAGGCAGGGTCCTGGGTACAGATCCTGATTCCCCACCTTTTTCAGCTGTGGGGCTGGGGCTGGGGCTCGGGAGCCATTTTCTTGTCAGTGGGGCTGCAGCCTCAGGACTTAAGTACCCACAAGGGGCTGGCACATAGCAGGGTCTTGGCTGAGATGTTTGGGGATGTTTAGGGCTGACAGTGGGACCTCAGTGCCAGGGGTGGCCGCCTTACCGTTATCCCAGTGACTCCAGGGACCGCCCCTGGTGCCCCCTCCTCAGGGGCCCTCTGGGGTCCTCACCGTCGTCCGAGTCCTCGCCGTTGGCCATGAGGGCGGCGCACTTTTCCCACACGGCCCTCAGGTCGGCGCGGTAGCGGGCGCAGGCCCAGAGGAACACGGGCAGCAGCAGGGCCTGGGCCACCGAGCACCACAGCACACACAGCACCATCCAGGGCGCCGCGGCGTCCGCCTGCAGGCTGCTGATGCTCACCACCTGTGGGCACAGGCTCGCCTGGCACCGCAAGACCCTCCACCGCTTCCCCTCCCAGACTCCTCCCGTCTGTGCCCGTCTGCCCGTCTGCGCCCGCCTCCCCATCTGTGCCCACCTGCCCGAGGGAGGGGGTGGCAGAGACAGCGCTGGACTCCGGGGCAGGAAGGAGGCAGAGGGTGAGGGCGGAGTCCCTGCCTGGGGGCTGCTGGCTGCCTCGGTACAGGCACAGCCCAGTGTGCCTGGCCCTGCGCCATGTGCCAGCAGCCTGGGCAGCCCGAGAACAGAGGGTCCACTTCCTTTCTGGGGAGAGGAAACGGGCGTGGAGAACTAGGTTTCCAGCCGCCCAGCTCGGGGACCGTTCTGTCCTGCTCACTTCTGCCCTGGCCTCCTCAGCCCTGCCCTGCTCTGGGGGTTAGGCCGCAGGCCCACCTCCCCAGCAGACATCCCGTGCCTGCCCGGTCCCCCGGGGCAGGGTCAAAGCCTCACTCCGCACAGCCTCGGACCCGGAGCCGTGACCCCGTTTCCTGCCTGCTGTACTGCCTGGGACCCACTCAGCTGGAAAGTCCAGGGATGTGGCAGGAAGGCCTGGGCTGAGGCGTCCCCTGAGGTGTCCCGCCATGTTGCTCTCTGAACCTCGTTCCCCAAGCCTTTAAGTGAAGATGGGGATAACGCCCCCTCCCAGGATCGGTGTGAGGACCCAGGCACCTAAAGCCCGCAGTGCACTTGCCGGAGCCCCACCACCACCCCAGCTCACCCACCAGCACGGGGAAGCCCATGAGGCAGTCGTAGATGAAGACGATGGCGGCCACCAGGCCGGTGACCTGCAGCGAGGTCCGGGCGGGCTCGGAGCCCTCGATGGAGGAGCGGCGCTTGCCCTGCGCGTCCTCCACCACGATGGCGGGCACCGTGAAGGCCCGGCGGCCCGCCCGCGCGGCCAGCGTCTGGAAGAGGGCGATGGCCGTGCACACGGCGCCCACGGCCACGCTGCCGCCCACCAGCAGCAGGAAGCAGACGCCGAAGCCCAGGCCGATCTCGGCCGCGATGAAGCGGCAGCCGTGGGCGTAGAAGCGCTCGCTCGTGTCGTGCCAGCCGACGGCGGGCAGGGCCGCCAGCACGAAGGACACCATCCAGATGCCCATGACCGTGTGCACCGCCTGCTTCTTGGCGTTGCTGAGCCTGGCACGGGCGGGGCGGGGCAGAGGGACGCCGTGTCACTCACCAGGCCTCGGGGCGCCAGGGCCCCCGCGCACCCGCCCGCGCCCGCGCCCGCCCCACCTGTAGTTGACGGGCCAGCGCACCATCCACATGCGGTGGTAGGACAGCGAGGTGACGGAGAAGCAGGTGGCCAGCGTGAGCGTGTAGAAGGTGGACACGAAGGCCTTGCAGAGGCCCTCGTTCCACTCGTAGCCGGGACGCTGGCGCCGCAGCTGCACCACGGCGTAGGTGGCGATGGGCACCGCCATGTTGAGCATGTGCGTGGCCGCCAGCGTGCACAGCAGGAACTCCAGCGGCTTCCACTTCTTCTGCGTGGCACCCACGCTGAGGATGCCCCACGCGTTGGCCAGCAGGGAGAGGCCCCCGCACGCCAGCCAGCCCACGGCGCTGCCTGGCGGCCGCTGCTCCTCACTCATGGCGCAGGCGGCCGCCGGCGGGCTGCTGGGGCATCCTCCTCGCTCACAGCCCGCGGCCTGGGGGCAGCAGGGACCAGGAGCATCTGCGGAGGTGGGGAGGGGCGGGGGGGGGGGGACAGTGAGGCTCAGCGGCTCTCCCTGTGGCTGCGGGGTCCTGGGGAGGAGAGGGGAGGTGCCCAGGTGCCATCATGTTGGCCCCGGCTTGGGTTGGGCTGCTCTCGCTGTGGCCTACTGCCTGTCCCCGGCCCCAGGGCTATGGGGAGCTGTCTGATAAGTGCGGGTTCCTCCCTTCCAGCCACTCCCTCCAACCACCTGTGCCCTCAGGGAGCCAGCAGGCTGGCTCAGACGGGCATTCTTGCCAGCGCCCTGGCTCTGGCCGGCAACAAGCCCTCTCGCCAGCAAACGCCCCAGATCCCAGGGCAGCCCTGGCAAGGCCTTCACTGTGCCTGGGAGGCTGAGTCCCCTGTGCGAGGGAGGGGTGACAAGGCCCGTGTTCCAGCTGCTGATTCCAGCGAGGTCCCTGCACCACGGCCTAGGCCGCCACAGGACGAGACCTCTTCCCGGAGGGCACGTCTTACACGGTGGGTGCTCGGGGTGGAGGTCAGTCACGCCACAGACGCCTTGGGCGCAGTCCAGGGATAGGCCCGGACCCAAGAGGAACTGCCGACGGCCTGGACATGAGCCAGGAGAAAGGATGGTGGCAGGAGGCATGTGTCTGGAGGCGCAGTGTCTGCCGGAGGGCTGGGCAGGGTCCCTCCCACCCCCTCGCCAGCCCACAGCACTCAGCTGCCTCCAGCGGGGAGTGCTGGCCCCGAAGGCCCTCTGGCACAGCGGGGAGCAGGCAGCGCGGGAGAAGCAGCCGCTGCCTGAAGGCCCACTGTGCGCTCCGCCTACACTTGGCCCTTCTCCCCCGGGAGCCTGTCGAATCTCACTGGCTGCACTTCTGGCCGGACACCTGCGGGTGCCTCCTGTACCCGACACATCACGTGACCCCCAGGGCCTGGCCCAGCTTGGGAGGGACAGGCCACTGCGGCCCCCAGGATGGGCTCGGGGCAGAGGGCACGCCTCCTGGCCGCCAGGCCCAAGGCTTGCCTAGTGCCAGGCTGCTCTGGTCTGTCTGTGGCCTGAGCCCAGGACCCTGAGGGCCCTGAGGGGTGTGTCCCCCCATTGTGGTGTCTTTGTGGGCCTGCCCAGAGTCTGGCCCAGGGGGGAGGCCACTGGAATTCACCCCGGGGGACTCGGGGACCTCTGGGGCCGGGACTCCCTTCTCCACAGGAGGCGCCTGCGGGCAGAGGGCCTTCCTTTCCCATCCCTGTCGGCCCCTCCACCCCGCTACTCCCGTGTCCAGCAAACCTCCCCGGCCTCAGTGTGCAGAGGCCACCGCGTGAGGGACAGGCTGCCAGACTCCACACCAGCTCCCCGCCGGTTACTGCTCTCCACTGGCCCCTGTGCTCATAGCTGTGAGCTGGGCATGGCAGCCCCTGGCTGGAAAGCCTTGTGGGTGGTCAGTGAGCTCTGCCAGGGACGTGCTCAGCGTGGAGCGGACACAGGAGTGCTCAGCAGACTCTCGCCATGCAGACGCCTGCACCAAAGCCCCCAGCTCGCAGCACTGCCTCTTAGGGGCAGGACACTGAGCGTGGCGGGGTGGGTGACCCTCAAACCTCAGGCGGACACGCTGACTCCCTGACAGCACTTGGGACAGCCCGGCTTTGGAGGTGAGGTAGCCACAGGCCACCCCCAGCTCCACAGGGTGCCTGGCAGCCTGCTGGGGGCCCAGAGCAGGCGGAGTGTGAGTGCCCCCCTGGTCCAGAGACTGCCATCACCAGTGAGTCTCGCCATCAGACAGGACACTGGGACCAGCATGCACTGTGGGCCAGCTCCTTTCCCATCTGCACAGCTGTGCCAGCCGGCCAATGGGAGGCCTTCCCTGGGGTGTCCACACAGCTGTCTGACCCTGGGGCCTCGTGAGGGGCGGGGAAGGAGCCACAGGCTCCCACGGGCACAGCCCTTCCCGTGCCAGGTGATCTCCTGGCATCACAGTGGCTCCCTGCAGGGCGCGGCGGTGTCTGCAGGCGGGAACGCGCCCTGGGTGGAGGAGTTACCTTCCCATGAACAGGCACACACCACCATCTGAGCAGCGCCAGGGGTTCTGTGCACTGACAATGTCATTGTCCCCATTTGACAGATGGCCAAACAGAGGCAGGGGAAGGTAAAGCCATTTGCCCGGTTTGTTATGTGCCTGAGCGGGCAGAGCCTCGTCCGGATACACCCAGGCTGCAGGTTCCACCTCTCCTCAGGGCGCATACAGAAGCGCCAGTGAACGCATAAGTGAGTGGAACACAAGGCCACGGTTTTTTCTCTCTCCCCACCTCTCTCTCAAAAAAATAAAACCCACCCTGACCTCTTAAACCCCAAAATGCTCAAGGAACAAATTATTATTATTATTATTATTATTATTTTGTTCCTCAAGTTAAGAGGGCTTTTCCGAGCCTCCTACTTCTGCAGGGTGGGTCCTGCTGTGCCCATACCGCAGAGGGGAACACTGAGGCCGGCAGCCCGTGCAGAACAGGGAGGGCAGTGTGAGGGCCGCTTTGGGGCCCTGGGATGGGAGCGGAATGGCACCGGGTGAGGGTGGGGAGTGTGTACCAAGAACTCAGAGGAGGCTGGCTCTGTGTAACCACAGAGCACACCTTCACAAACAGGGGACATCGGGGCCGCTCCACTGGGGTCCGCACCCAGGGCGGGAAGCCTCTCCTGCATCCCGCAGCGTCTCGGGATGGAGCTCCGGCTGCGCCCCGTTACCTGAGGGCAGGCTGACCCCCATCTAAGGGCAGCTGCACCCCAGGCGGGACCACGGCCTGAAGGCGCCTCCCAGGGTCTGCGGGCGGCCGTGACGTCACGCCCCCGGCCAATGAGGCCGCGCGGCCCCGGGCGGATTGCGCAACGAGACGGAGAACTTGAAAGGGTTCCCGGCGGCCCCGCTCCCCCTCCGCCCGGATCCGCCAGATCCGCCAGGCCCGCCCCCCGGCCCAGCGGCCCAGCCCTGCCCACCGCCGAGGGCGTGTCCGGGAGCCCCGGGGAGCCGGGAGCCGGGCGCGGGCCGGACCGCGGTCCCCGGACCCCCCCGCCCGGCGCTGCTCACCCGGGGGCCGGGGAGGGGGACCGGCCTCTGGCGGGTTAGCTCCCAGGCTCCCCAATTGGGGGTGCGCAGCCCTGAGCGGAGCCCGGGCCCCTCGGACAGACGCCGCGACCGACCACCGCGGACAGCCGCTCCCGTCCGGGTCCTTCCTGGTCCCCCCGCCCAGGTCCCTCCTGGTCCATCCGCCCGGGTCCCCCCGCCCGGGTCCTCCGCCCGGGTCCCTCCTGGTCCATCCGCCTGGGTCCCCCCGCCTGGGTCCCCCGCCCGGGTCCCTCCTGGTCCCCCCGCCCGGGTCCCCCCGCCCGGGTCCCTCCTGGTCCATCCGCCCGGGTCCCCCCGCCCGGGTCCCTCCTGGTCACCCGCCCGGGTCCCTCCTGGTCCCCCCGCCTGGGTCCCCCCGCCCGGGTCCCTCCTGGTCCATCCGCCCGGGTCCCCCCGCCCGGGTCCCCCCGCCCGGGTCCCTCCTGGTCCATCCGCCCGGGTCCCCCGCCCGGGTCCCTCCTGGTCCCCCCGCCCGGGTCCCCCCGCCCGCGCCGGGCGGCTGCTCACCGTGCGTTCCCGCGTCCGGGGCGCCCGCCCGCCGCTCCCGCCTCCGGCTCCGGCCGCGCCTCCCGCGCCCCCGGGCCGAGCGCGAGCCGCCGGGGCCGGCGGGGGTGGCTGGCGGCGGGGCGGCCCGAGGCCCGGAGCATCCCGGCGGCCGCTGTAGCGGGGGCGCCTGCCGGGCTCTGCCGCCGGCCGCGCCCCGCCCACCTCCCCGCCCGCGCCGCCGCCGCTGCTCCCGCCGCCGCCCCGGCCGCTCCCGCCGCTCCCGCCGCTCTGCGCCGCGGCCGGGCGGGGGCGGGGCGGGGCGGGCGCCTGTCTCCGCGGGGCCTCGCGCCGCCCCGGCCGCCTCGCCCAGCTCCCGGGTCAGGGTCGGTCCTGGGCAGAGAGCCCCCTCGCGCCCCTCGGCGGGTCCGCGCTCCGCCTGACTCAGAACCCAGCCGGGCGGGAGGCTCACATCGCAGGGGAACAGGGGTGAGGAGAGGCGCAGGCGCGACTTCTAGGAACGGGGAGTCTTTCAGGGCCGGCTCCGCGGCAGGGTAGCGAGGCTGGGTCACTGAGGGGGCAGGGGCTGCTGGGGGCTGTCCCTTCCAGGCTCCGGCTCAGAAATGTTCTCAAACCGACTACTGACGGCGCAGCTAGGGGAGGCCAGGCCCCTGCAATCAGCACCCCTGATCCCCGCCCTTCCCCCCAGAGCTCCCCCATTAGTGCTCCAGAGGGGGGTACAGGTGCCACCCACAGGCCGGGGGAACTCTGGGGGTAACCCAGTTGGTCCCCTTGATAGGGGCCTCTGGAGACCCTTGAGTCCCGAGAGTGGCCACTGGCCTCCTGTCCAGGCAGAGGACCCACCTGCCTCTTCAGGCCGCCTGTGGCCACCACACCTTGTGACCACCACTCCCTGGGCCAGAGCCTCGGAGCCACTGGCACTGCCTGGCTCCGGACCCCCTTGCCCAGTAGCTGGGACGTACCCGTGAGTGGCAGCCCCGTGCCTGGAGGAAGGCAGGCACCTGCCCAGGACACTGTTCCACAGCCTGGCTCCTGCCAGTGCCACCCCAGCCTGGTCCACACCCTTAAGCAGCGAGAGAGCGAGGAGCAACTCCTGGGGGAGGGGCTGGACTTGGAGCCAGTCCGCTGAGGCCGATGAGGGTGTGTGCATAGGGAGGCTGCAGTGAAGGGGGGCTGGGCGGGGGGCCATGTGCTCCGCGTGTGTGGCTTCGGGGTGGGCAGGCCGCTCCCTGCCCCGGTGGCCCTGGTCAGAGCCCGGGAGGAACTGGACTCCAGATGTGCAGAGCCCGGGCCAAGAGCTTCGGAATGTCTGGGGGGCTGGCAGGGAGCATGGCGTTCCTAACCAGCCTCTGGCCCCAGGGCTGCCCGAGGCCTGTGGCCGCCGAGAGCCCATCCACTGGCCCTGCTCCCCCGCTGAGGTCTGAGTGCCCCTGCCTGGGCTCCCCTGCCAGGCTCCGCAGGCGCAGAGGCAGGTGGGAGTGGGCCCCCACGGCTGCCCTGGGGCCTCGGGCCGAGTGCTCTGCCAGCCTGGGCTCTTCCCATCTGCCTTGGGGCGGCCTCCGGGTCCTAGCCCCGGGCACTGCCAGTCTTCAGGAGGCTGGCACAGGGTGTGGTGGGCTGGGAGGCCCTCAGGGCTGAGCAGGGTGGGCTGCTGTGGCCTGTGGCTCCCCTCCCCCCCTCCCAGGCAGGAAATAACCGTCAGCGGGCCCGGGGCCCGAGACATTCCGAAGCTCTTGGCCCGGGCTCTGCACATCTGGAGCCCAGTTCCTCCCGGGCTCGGGGACGAGCTGAGGGAACATCCTCCCGGGTCCAGCTCCAGCTGCTGGGGGAGGGGCTTTCTCAGCTGGCGGGATGGCGGCCCCCGCAGTGGCCTGGGTGGTTTATCTGCCCTGAGGCGGCTGGACCGGGTGCAGACAGATGTACACAGGTGTGCACACGGGCTGTGCACGCACACAAGCGCCCACCCTCACACTGGTACCGCTAACATACCGGCCCCCAGACCCTCACCCCACAGCCAGCCCCCTCCCTCCCAAGGGGGGGGTTTCTACATGCGCCGCGGGCCTGGCACCACAGGCGGCTTCTTGCCTCTTGCTCTTGAGGAGCCCAGAGGCCACCGCTGGCAGAGCCCAGCTGTCCCTGCTCAAGACCCCCGCTACCCCCCCCCCCCCCCCCGCCCCTCACACCCCGCCCAGCCACGGAGGCCACACAGACTCAGGGCGTCACCCGCAGGAGCCAGACAGACCTCGGGGCCAGGACACGGAGCCAGGGCCGGGAACGGGGCTCTCCCGGGAGTGGGTTGCTGTGCCTGAGCGTCCGGGGTGCCCAGGCACCGGCGGCCAAGGGGCTGGGGTGCTGTCAGGTGGGAGGAAGCTCAGGGAGGCAGGCGGGCGAGCCCACGGAGCCCCAAGACAAAGACCACCGGGCCGAGGTCCAGCTGAACAGCAGCTTTATTGGTGAGGCTGGAGTCCTGACAGACCGCGCTGCGCGGAGTGCTCCCCAGCCTCGGGGATGTGGGGGGACGATGTGAGCACGGACACGGGATACATAAATAAAGCTTTGGTGTATATTCAGGAAGGCAGGTTAACACTGCGAGACGACACTGCACGCCACACCAGCTCTCGTGGGGAGTGGGTTTTGGCCAAGGGTAACTTCTAAGTGATGGGGTGGGGCTGCTCCGAGCCCAGCGGAGGGAGGAGGCGCCTAGGCCTGAGGCTCCACCTGGCCCTGCCGCTTCGCCTTCATCTGCAGGTACCGCCCTTTGCCTTCCTCAAAGCGCTTCTTCTCGTCCTCGGTCTCGGGCTGTGGACACAGAAACAGCAGGTGAGAGACAGCAGAGCCCGGCCCACCCAGTCCGCTGGCCGCCTTGGACCTCCGGGCGTCCGGAGAGGCCTGTCTGCCAGCCGTGCCCCGTGGAGGGCCGGGACCTCCAGGGCAGAGCGCTGCAGAGGGGACACAGAGAGAAGACAAGGGGCACCTCCACATCGCCGTTCCCACAGCCACACCTGGTCCTCTTGGTAATGAACTTCAGCTGATCTGGCCGTGGAGGGAAGCCCAGAGCGGAGCCGAGCGAGAGGAAGGGAAGAGGATGCCAGCTGCAAGGAGCCTCGGCACCAAAGGACAGTGGGACAAACGTGGCCACATGGCCTGGGGAGGCCATTTCGTTGCACTTTGTGGACACGGACGCCCAGGAGGTGGCACCGAGGTCTGCGTCACCTTGTCTTCCCCTTCCTCTGAGCAACTTGAGAAGCAGGTCCCCACATGGAGGGGCGGAGCCAGCTGCCAGCGGGCTTGCAGGGGCCAGCGCTGGCTCAGGCCTGCTGACCTGGGGAGGGTGACCGGCGCCCCCTCACTCAGGAGCAGCCCAGCTGCTCACTGCGGAGCCCTTAGGCGGAGGGGCAGAGGGCACTGCCCGAGCCCACCTCCTGCGCTCAATGCTCTCCGCTGGCCGCCGGGCTGGGATTTAGGATTAAAGAGCTGCGTGGTTCCCCTGGGAAGACACCAGAGTCTGAAAGCTGCCCTTCACACAATGACACGCCGGCGGCTATTTTCAGGCCCGCGGTTTTAAGACGGCGTGTTGGAGAGAGCATCCCCCAGGACGAGGAGCAATGTCAGGACCAAGCGGGGGCCCCCCTCTGCCCCCCAATCTCCTCAGAAACCGGCTGCCAGGTCACCGGGTGGGAACCTCGGAGCTGGCGGCCTGGAGTCAGTGAGCTGACAGTGAATGGATGGGGGTGAGCCCGCAGCTCCCTGTCCCGTGGAAATGGCTTCCCCAGGCCCGCTCTGAAGTCCTCCTGCTGCTCTGCTCTCACCTCCAGCTGACTTTTACAAATATATATACTTTTACTGACTTCAGGGAGAGGGGGAGAGAAACATCAGTGCTGAGAGAGAATCGTCACCAGGGATCGAGTCTCCAACCCGGACCTGTGCCCTGACCGTGAACTGCTCTGTGACCTGGTTCAGCCCTGAGCCCGCCGGCCGGGCTGGCTCTTTAAGACGGAATTGGAGGCCTTGCAGTTTGATGGGAAGCCACCCAGGGAAACACGCCAAGGGCTCTTGTGGCTCAGGGAGCTGGGAGGGGCTCAGGAAAGGCGGCGAACGGCCCTGCAGAGCTGACATCATGAGCTTAGGCGCTGGCACCAGGGGCAGGCAGCTGGCACTGGGGCTGAGGAAGGGCTGCTGGGCCCGGAGACCCCAGCGGTCACCTCACTCTCTGCAGCCATCACTGTCCACCTGTCCACCGGCCGTCTGTCCATGCCACCACTTCGGTTCTTTCTCTTGGGGGCATGTCACTCTTGCACTTGTGTCCCCGACTCTGGACGGAACATGGGGCCCTCCTGAGGGTCCGTGGCCACATGTGCTTGGCCCCTCACAATAAACACGGCCTCTGGGTCAAGGCTCTGAAAATCTTGAAGGTAAACCTGCTGACTTTGCGTAATCCGATTCCCAAACTGACCTGGCAGGGACCCCTTTCCTAAGAAACCCTTCTCGGGAAGTGCTACCCACACGCTCCGCCATCAGCTGGCCAAGCGGGCCCTCAAAGTTGGCCTTGCCGGGCATGGCAGCTCTGCCAGCCTCCAGAACTGGGTCACTTCAAACAGGCCAGCAGGGCAAGGCCAGGGCACAAGCTGGACCACCTGGGACCCCGCACACCACAGACCTTCCTGGGGGGGCTCTTCATCCTGCCCCAGCCCAGCCCAGCCTCCCCCCAGGGCCTCTCTCAACAGCAATGGCAGAGCCAGGGCCACCAAAACAGCCACAGGGCAGCGTGTCAGGCGCGCTCAGGGCAGGCCTCAGTGCCTTTCCCCATGCTGTTCCCTCGTCTGTCCGGTGAGAGTGCCCCTCCCTGTCCACGTGGCCCCGAGGACCAGGGAGAGAGCCCACGCGGCCCCAACGGCAGGCTCCAGCACGCGGTGCTCGGCAGCGGCCGGCGATCTGCCGCTGGGGTGACCTCAGGAAGCCCAGGGTCCTGGGGTCTCCTGCACACGAGGAGCGCTGGCCCTGCAGCTGCCCAGAGCAAGAGGCCCAGGCCCAGGCCGGCCACAGCCCGGGGAGGCCCAGTGCTCCGGGGAGGCCGGCCACAGCCCGGGGAGGCCCAGTGCTCCGGGGAGGCCGGCCACAGCCCGGGGAGGCCCAGTGCTCCGGGGAGGCCGGCCACAGCCCGGGGAGGCCCAGTGCTCCGGGGAGGCCGGCCACAGCCCGGGGAGGCCCAGTGCTCCGGGAGGCCGGCCGCAGAGGCTCAGCCAGTGACCAGAGCCCGGCTGCCTGCAGACACCCTGACTTTCGCCGTTTGGCGCCGCCGCACAGACAGGACCGCCGCCTGGACGGTGTGATGTGAGCTGGGGGAGGCGGGCCGGTGGCCCATGTTTATGACGACGCACTCTTGTTTTTGCATAAACGTGAATTCCTCCTGTGAGAGAGGAAAACTGAGCAGACAGAGGGCAGCTGCAGCCTGAAGCATGGCCCTCCCGGCCCCGGGCAGAGGACACAAACGGGTGAGGGGCAGGCTGGGGGCGTGTCTGTAAGGGGGCAGCACAGCATGGGTCTGGGGGTGAGAGAGGGCCCCGTTGCACCCGCAGGGTGGGCACCTCGCTCATCTCCCTTATCCCACCTGCTCCCGAAGCCCGCTCCCCACCAGACCACCTAGCCGACCGGCCACTCCCCCTCAGCACACACATGAGCCCAAAACTGGCTGCGTCTCTTGCTGGAGGAGGGGCAGGGCAAGGGGCAGGCAGTTCCTGTCTGTGCTGCTGGCGCCAAACACACCAGTCCCCGTGGAAGGGGACACATCCCAGTGCCAGGCCCACAGCTGCTTGGACCCATCCCAACACCCATCAGCCAAGATCCAGCCTCAAACAGAACCAAAGTCACCAGTGATGGGGGGAGAAGCAACTGGCTGCACAGGACACGAAGTCCCTAGAGGAGGGCTGGCTGGGCTGAATGTGGCCGCCTGAGGCATCAAGCCACCCCAGGGCGCTGCGCCTCCGGGTGCCGACAGCTGCCCCTGGGAGGTGTCTGGCGGGGCAGTTCATGAAGATGGTCAGGGCAGCCTAGCCCCAGGGAAACGGAAGCACAGGGCGGGCACTCAGCCTCCCCAGGCGAACAGCCCGCCTGCCAAGTGACTAGGAGGGTCCCCACTCCCCGCCGGGTGTAGAGCTGACAGCGAGCGACACATGGCTCCCGCACACGCGCACGCCCCGGCCCACGGCCCAGCTGCCAACTCCTCCCAGCCGCAGCGGCTCCCTCCATCCCGAAGTAAATAAACAGCCAGTTGCTGGTTGTTGCTGTTTTTAAGGGAGAGGAAGGGAGAGGAGAAGGAAGAAGGGAAGAGGTAGGAGGAGGAGGGGAGGGGGAGGGAGAAAAGGCTCCTTGTGGGAAAGGAAATCAGTTTCCAGGGCCTGAAGCTGGGCAGGGGAGGGCGGGGGCCACCCGCAGTTACCCCACCAGTGTGATCAGGTCCACAGCTGGGGATCCCCGTGCACAGGCCGGGAGAGGGGACAGCAAAGGGGCCCAGGCGGCTCAGGGCGTGGCGACCCATTCCCCCGGCGCAGGCCCAGAAGCGCCGGCTGCTGGAGGGCAGTGAGGGGTGGAGACACAGGCGCTGGCCCAGGAGCTGGCTGGGCCCCTCAGGGCGCTGCCCGCCTTTCCAGGCCAGCTGCTCCCGCTGACATGGGGACGCGAGGTGACACACGAGGTGCTTTCTCCCCCGCGTGGGGGTGCTTCTGGCTCCGCCACAGCTCAGCCCTGGGAGGGTGGCTCCGAGGCCATCTTAAGGGGGCAGGGCCTTTGGTGCCTCACACCCGTCACAGGGACAGGAGAAAGTGCTCCTCCTGGCTCAGGGACCCGTGGCCACAGGGGCCTGGGCCTGCTTATCCCCTTCCACCCACTCCTCCTGCAGCTGCTGCCTCGGCTCCTCCCGGGGCGGGGGGGGGGGGTAGGGGGGGGCGGGCGAGGCCTGTGGCTTCCAGAGCCGAACGGCGCAACCAGATGCTTTCACTCCCACCCTCTGTGCGGAGAACACGCACCACAGCTCGGCGCCGAGGGCGTGGCTGGTTCCGCCCCTGGCAAAGCGATAGCTCGTCCTTTAGTGACTCGTGGAGTCCGCCTGGTGCAAAGGGCTCCCAGCGGTGACGGCTCCCGAGCCGGACGCAGGCCTTGCTGATCAGACAGCCACGCGGTGCACCCTCCCCGGCCCTCATGATGGAGACTCGCGGGATCATGGACAGTCAGGCAGGCAATAGGATGTCTTCAGCCTGGCGAGCGCACGGTGGGAGGCAGGCGGGGATGGGCTCGGCCCCAGGACCCACCGGCTCACAGCGGCGGTGGCCGTGCACTCACGCTGCCTCATCGGCCTTTCTTGCCGCTGTCCGAGGCCAGCACATCGGGGACACGGAGTGGGGTGAGGGGAGCATTTGCTGAATGGATAAATGGTCACAGAATGAAGACCAAACAAGAAAGCCCGCACTCCAATCCCAAACCGTGTGGTGTCTGTGCCACCGGCGCTGTGCTCAGTGGCCACACCTCCAGGCTCCACCATCCCCACTCCCAGAGGTGGCAGGGCTGGCGCTGCTGGAAACCCTCTCGGTCCAGGGACCCCTCAGGCCTCTCCCGACCCCTAATTCACCTTCCAGGGCAGCCACCGAGGAACATGGATGCCCCGACTCCAGGGAGGACCCCTCTCTGCCACCCCCTCTGCAGGTCCCCCCGCTCCCCTCATGCAGCCGCCTGCGGGCACCACCTGGGGCCTAACGGTGCAGGCCTCCCAGCTGGCGCTGACGCTGAGTGGGGTTCTCAGAGTGCCCAGGGCAATGGACCCTCAAGGGGCATCTGCAGAGGGACAGTTCCGCTGCCAAAGGGGGTGGAGGGTCCGGGCTCCAAAGGGGGTGGAGGGTCCGGGCTCCCGGCCGAGCAGCGGAGAGCAGCGGGTGGGGGTGCGGCTTTCACCTGCTCCCTGTGGCCCCCACTCCTGGCACCAGGGGAGGCGGATGTGGGCCCTGGAAGTGTCAAGCAGCAGCCATCCAGCTGACGGAGCAGCTTCAGGGTTCCGGCATTTCCCACCACAGGCAGGTCTGTGCTGAGCCTCCAACCCAGGAGGCACGGCGGTCAAGGGCGTCAGGACCCTCCGGTCCGACTCCCAGAGCACCGCGCAGGCCCACGCCAGGAGCAGACCCATCCGTCCCGGTCAGTCCTGCCGCCCAGCCGTCTGCCCGAGCTTATTCAGAGGGAGCGGTCACACATCACCGCCACAGAGTCCAGAACGCTGCGGCGGAGCCACTGGCCCCGCCCGTGAGCCCCGTGTGGCCCCGCCCTCCCATACCCTGGGGTGGCATGTGGGTGTGGAGCCGGCCCCGCTGTGGCCTGGAGAGGGGGTGGCTGCCTCGGCTGCTGATGCTTCTTCGTCAAGGAACGGGGCCGTGGGAGGACCCAGGGTCAGGCCGGGCCTGGGGAGCTGGGAGCTTCCTGTCCGGTGCGTCACCATGACAGCGTGAGGACAGCCCGCAGAGCACCCGCAGCCGTGGGCTCCAGCGGGGAAACCGAGGCTCGGAGACAGGGAGGGGCCCGCCGGGGCCGGGCACAGAGTCCTACAGGTTCCGTGGCCCGAGGTGGCTGTTCTGTGACTGTGGGCAGCCGCTCCCGTCTGTGTCGCAGTGCGTCCTGGGTCAGCAGCGGAGAAGCGGTGGCGCTCGGACACCCACTCCCCATGGCCCATGTGGTCAGGAACCAGGGCTCCGCCCGCAGCTGGCACAGAAGGCTCAGCACAGGGACCCGCGTGGCCGGCCCAGGCCCGAGAACCCCCACTCAGCGTCCGCGCCAGCCCGCCCAAGCGGCCCCCCACCAGTGACCCCAGAGCTGCGGGACGCCTTGCTGCTGAGAGTGCCCAGCACACGTGACGGTTCCTGGTGGCCCCGTCGCCCAGCGGCCCCGGCTGGAGGGCTCACGTGTGACAAAGCAAACCTGCGAGGGCTGCCCCGAGGCTGCTGAGAGATCAGCCCTCACGGCGGCATCTGATCCCATCACGATCCAGGGAAGCTGCTGTTCTCCAAACCCACATCCTCCCCGAGCTTGACAAGATTCTGGGCTCCTCAATGCCAAGGGCGGGAGCGAACCCCCGTGTCCACGCTTCCTCCTCGCACCTCGCCCTTGACGTCTCCCGGGACCCTCAGCCCAGCAGCCACGGCTGGACCGGCCGGCACTTGCTGTGGCTTCAGCACAGATGCCACTGAGTGCTCACGCTCCTGGGGGGACACAGCCCCCGCCCCCCAGGCTGGCAGATCCCCCACCGGAGGTGCCAGGCTCCCAGGGAGCCACCGGGTGGCTTCCCGTGTCCCTGTGCACAGCCACTTTCAGCCCAGATCAGAGGGCACGGCCCCAGGGAAGCCGTCAGGGTGGCAGGGCGGGGCCTGGCCTGGGTCAGAGGGCCCCTGGCTCCTCGCTCTGCGTGCGCCTCTCCCGATAGGCAGCCGGGAGCCGGGAACTGCCGGCAGCTGCAGGGAGCAGTGCCCGCCACCTCCGCATAAAACAGTCACAGGAACCTCCAAACAGCACTGCCGCCTCCCTGTCAGCGGCCCTGGGGACGGAGCTAAAAATAGGCAGGAGCTTGAAGAAGTGCTGACAAGGGGGGAGGCGGGAGGCAGGGGGAGAGGAGAGGCGGGGGAGGGGAGAGGCAGGGGGGAGGGGAGGTGGGGGGAGGGGAGGTGGGTGGAGGGGGCGGCAGAGGGAGAGGGGGGGTGGCAGGGGGGAGGGGAGAGGCAGGGGGAAGAGGAGGCAGGGGAGGAGGGAGGCGGGGGAGGGGGGGGAAATGGGGGAGGAGAGGTGGGGGGATGGGAGAGGCAGGGGGAAGGGAGGTGGGGGAGAGGAGGCGGGGGGAAGGGGAAAGCAGGGGGAGGAGAGAGGCAGGGGGAGGGGAGGTGGGAAAGAGGCGGGGGGAGGGAAGGTAGGGGAAGGGGGGAAGCAGGGGGAGGGGAGAGGCAGGGGGAGGGGAGAGGCACCGGGGAGGGGAGGTGGGGGGAGGGGAGGCTGGCGCTCAGGCCCAGAGCACATGACGACACTCCCCCCGGGAGGCAGCTGGGCTGAAACGAAACCCCTCTCGGGGGGACCCTCCTCCCACAGAAGCTGTTTCTATCAGCACCGCGGCCCAGGCCCTCAGCGAAGGCAAAGGTGGCCGTTAACCGGTGAGGATGTGGTGAGGATGGGCACCTCCGCTGGCCCCTGGAACCGAGGCTTCGGTCACCTTCCTTCAAGCAGATGTCGCTCCCCATCCCCTTCCTCCTATCCCCGTGCCCAGCACCCTCCTCCCCACAGGCCGGGAGCCCCGTCCAGGCGTCCACAGGGGGCCCAGGCCAGGGCTGCTCTGGCTCCGTGAAGGGCACGGGTCCCCCCAGAGGCCCCGACCACAGGCGCTCCACGGGGGCCAGACCCTGGGGCGCAGGCCCTCCCCGAGCCCACAGCCTGCGAGCCTCTTGGCGGGGCCCTGCCTCCGCCAGCTGAGTTCTGGGGGTGCTGGGGAGCGGTCGTGGCGGGGTCACCTCCCTACTGGGCTGTGGTGGGCACGGCAGACCTGGTCAGAGGAACTGTCAATCATTCACTCGGCAGGAGCCTTTTCAAAATGAGACATCACCCCTTGGCTCTCTCCGGTTTGCCCACTTGGGGACCTGGTGTCCTGGGGGCGCAGGTGCCTGACTGCCCGCCCCCCCCAGCCCTCGTGTCTGTGCTCCTTCCACTGGCCGGCTCCTGGTCCCCCACTCCAGGCCCGACTGAGTGCCCTCTTCTCCCTCCCCCCATACTTGTAACGGTATGAACGTTACAAGTGTCCCCCAAACACCCCCCCCCCCCGCTTTCCCTTTGCCCCTATCACGCTCTACTCTCCCCCGTAGTGACTGCCTCTTCCTCGTGGGCTACGCTCCAGAGGAGGGTGCGGGAAGACAGTGTGGAGCAGCTGACATAAATCAGCTCATGGGGCCCGGCCCCCCTCCACCGCGTGGCCCACGGGAAGCACCTGCCCGAGATCACAGAGCAGGACTCTGAGCCTGACAGCAGGGCAGGCCCATCGAGGCGGGAGGCTGGGACGGAGGGACCTGCGGCTGCCGCTCCGACTGTCCGCGAGGAAGCCAGTCTGGCCGTCATGCTGGGCCAGAGCGGATTCTGAACTGACGCGCACACGCTAGTCCACGGCGGGAAGGAGCCCCGGTGCGGGAAGGCCCCCCCCCGGAGGAAACATGGAGAAAGAGTGGAGGAGCTGGCTCCATGACCACCTGCTCGAGGCTGTGCAGGCAGAAGAGCACACGCAAAGGCCCTGGGGCAGAGGAGTTTGGGGCTGAGGAGCAGAGGCGGCCGGGTGGACCAGCCCAGGCCCGGGGCTGCTCAGGTGGCAGAGGGGACGAGTCTGATTTGTTTTAACAAACTGGACGGCTGAGAGTAGAGGCGGATGGAGCGGGCAGGAGGGCGGGCGGCTCGGGGCTGGGCACAGGGCCTGCGGAGAGCAGGTGCGGGCCGAGAGCAGAGAGCAGCCAGCGGATCCCGGGCACGAGGCGCGGACACAGGAGGGTTCTCGGGGAAGTAAGACCTCAGTGTGGCTGAGTCGGGTGTGAGACGCCTGCAGAGGCCCAGTGGAGAGAGGCAGAGCTGGCAAAGCCGAGTGGGAAGGGACAGGGCGGGGCCTGCGGGAGCCTCATGCTGGGGGGGGCTGAGGGGTGGCCGGGTGAGTCATTCCAAAGGCAGGGCGAGGCCGGCGAGATGAAGATGGGGACGGGGACGTCCTTGGATGTGGCCACCCTGCTGAGCCAGAGGCCGGAGGCCTGGGAGGAAGAGGTCCAGGACCCTGTGTGGCGGGACTGAGCACCAGGATGGAGGGGCCGGGGCAGCCTTGCACACAGTAGGACGCATGCATTTTCAGAGCTCTCCCACTAAGTGCCAAGACCGTTCCAGGCCTAGTGGCCCATCAGGAGCAAACCAGTCCCAGCTCGGGGGGAGACTGAGCACACAGGACGGGGGCCGGGCTCCAGAGGAAGCAGGCGGTATGGGAGCGGGGGACGGCGTGCTGGATGGGTGTCCTCTGAGGAGGGGACAGTGGGGCTCCGGTGGGGCGGGGAGTGGGCTGGGGGCGGCAGGATGTTAGGTACACGCACCGGGACCCAGCGGCTCTCAGCAGGGAAGGGACCCAATGGCACAGCTGAGCCGTCCCCTGTGCTGAGGCAGGAGGGCGTGGGCAGAGGCTGTGGTGCCCGGTGCCACCAGACAGGCAGGAGGTGTGAGGGGTGGAGCCTGGGCTGTGGGCTCAGGGACTCAGCTGCCCACGCGGACTGGGCTGGGAGCGTCGGGGGGAAGTCATTAGGGGCCCAGGAGCCCAGCCTCTGTTCAGATAAACAACCCCAGCGAGCCCCACCCGCCCCAGCACCCAGCGGGTCCCCATCGGCCCATCTGCAGCCTCAGGTGAGGTGAGCGGCCAGAGACTGTCAGCCCAGTGCAGCCCAGACCCCCCGGGAGGAACCAAATGGCCTATAACTGGTGAGAAACCACACCATGGACAAGCTCGGCTGCCCCGTCTCTCTGTGTACCCGGCAGAGCCCAGCCAGGCGCGAGGCAGCGCGGGGTTGGGGGGTGGGGGGTCCCCTGCCTGAGAGCCTGGGGGGGGTCCTCCCTCCAACACATGTGCTGGGCAGGTGTCCTTAACACGGAGTTACCCCCGAGAGGAGCCCAAGCGGGGGCGCAGGAAGGGGCCTCCCTCTGGGGGCCCTGGCAGCTGACCTGCACCCAGCCAGGCGCTGGCTCGGCCCCGCTGCCCGGAACGGGCTCGCGTGGCTCAGTTTCCCGGAGCCCAGGGAGGGCGAGGGGCACTCACCAGGAGCTGGGGCACCGGCAGCGACCGGCCGTCCTGGCTCAGGGACACGTAGGTGAAGAAGGCGCTGGCGGCCCGGTAGCGCCGCTGTGTGTTGTCCACCACGGGGTCGGCGTCCACCAGGACCTCGATCTCCATGGACTTATTGCTCGTGAAGGTCATGCGCCCCGAGATGGTGATGACGCAGCCTGCGGAGGGGACAGCGTTAGGGGGCGGGACAGTGGGAGGAGGACGCTGAGACACTGGTTAGGACGCTGAGACACAGGCCGCTCTGACCGCTAGGACGGTCACACGGCACACGTTAGCACCGCGCTCACCCGCGGCAGGACACCGGTCTCACTCAGGGGAGAAGTTCGAGTGCGTCCTGGGCCCCCCCAGCGCCTGCGAGGCAGTGTGTGCGGGGGCAGGGGTGCCTCCCCACTCCTGCCCCTCAGGGCAAGCCCCGCCCACCTGTGGGTGCTGGCTCCGCCCTGAAGGCTAAGGCCAAGTCTGCAATCAGCACTGTCCACGCGGTGGCCTGTGTGCCCACTGGAGGCCCAGGGCTGCTCCCCACGCTGCTCTGAGCCCTGCTAGGTGCTGCTCCTCCACATCCCTCAGCAGCCCCCTCCCGGCTGCCAGGTCCCAGTGCCGGTCTGAACGCTCATGCAGTGGGTCGGGCCAAGCTGCCACACTGACCCGAGTCCTGCCTCCCTGACTGCCTGTGCCAGCCCCGCACACAGCCGCCCGCGTCCAGGCAGGACCTGCGGCCTCCCGAGAGGACACCTGCTCAGGGGCTCGGCCTCACCCTCCCTCGGTCTCCCCCGTAGACTATGACTGAGTCGAAGTCACGTGGCCCCATAACCGTACCGGGTCCTCTCCCCCTCATCCCCACCGACGCCTCCACACCGCCCAGGCCCTGGCTCACGAGCATCCACCTGGCAGGCGCTTCTGCCCCCCTGCCTCCGGGCCACGAGCTCCCCTCTCCCCTAATCCCTGCCCCTCACGGAGAGCCCCCGTGGGGACCACATGAGCGGGCCAATGTTGGGCCTCGGGCCTGGCGTGGCAGGGGGAGGCGCTGGCACAGCCACGACCACCTAATGGGCTCAGGACCATGCAGCAGCACTAGTCCTCGGGACACCTGCCCCTGCCTCCCCCTGTGGGGCCGGTCCCCCCCCCACCCCCCATGGCCTCCCGCTGGTCCGGCTCAAGGAGATGCCTGCAGAGTGGCTGCACTGCTGGGACCTGCTCCCCGAGAGCAGTGCCGGCTGTGGGGCCCCTCAGGGTCCCCCCTGCAGACATGTTTAGAGACCCCACCAGACAGACAGGTCGGGCAGTGGGGCGACTGTTAGGGGAGTGAGCGGGCTACAAGCAGAGCAGTTATTCCAGGTTATAAAGTTCCAGAACATTCCATGCCACATTCCACGGCATACTTACAGGGAGCTCTGTGGGTCGGGCACAGCCATTTCTGGGGAAGGAAGGCCACGTGGTCAACGACGGTGGCATTGGGTGGGGGACAAGGGGACAGGCACACCCGGGACGTCCTGGTGACGGCCAGACTGGGACTGGTCAGCCAGGCCCCGGCCCCGAGGACCCGCCCAGTTCCCAGCCGCCCGCAGCCAGACCCGCCAGAGCCCGGCTTCCAGAGGGCCGAGGCCCAGCTCCTCTGAAGGGACGTGGCTGGGGCTGCGCTGAGTGTTCTCTGCCTTTAGGAGGCAATCCATTCTGCTCCTAAGTGGCACGTTGGGCGACCGGGTCTCGTGACAGCAGCGTGGGGACGCTGACACTCGGGGCCCAGCATACGGAGGACCGACCGTGAGGCTGTGCTCAGTGTCTGTCGGGGCTGCGGCCAGGCGGAGGGCGGACGCGGCCTCGTTCACACCTGTGGTGAAGGCCCCGGAGCGCGGCCAGCCCTCCCCCCCCCCCCCGCCCCGGGCCCAGACCACAATGGGCACCCATCTCGCTGGGCTTGGGGAGGGAACGTCCGGGCCCGGCGGTGAGTGGGGTGAGGGTGAGAGCCAGGTATGGGGGCTGCGCCTGAACCCTCGCCAGTTTCTGTCTCTCAGTCACTGCTGAGCTGCCCGCAGTGCACAGCCGGGCAGCTGGCAGTGCCCACCGCTCCCTCAGCGGGGTGCCAGGGTTGGAAAAAGCAAACAGAATAAAAAACTCCTCTCACCAGGACCGAGAAGTTGCCAGATATTTCAAATGTTAAGAGCAGCTCAGGTTTAAGCTCTGAACAGCCAGGGCTGTGCACTTTCTTAAAAGGCACGGAGACAGCGTGTCTCTTACTGACACTCCCAGCGCCCTTTCTAGAAGGCTCTGCGTTCCCATCTGCAGAGACCATTCTCCACAAGAAAATGCAGTTTTAGGTTCCCGCTCCCAAGGCTTCCTAACCGCCCTGCTTTCTCCTCGCCCGCTCTCCCCGCGGCCTTGGCATGTCAGCGTCTCCATTAACAAACGCAGAAACGGCAGCTGGCCTGTAGGAGCGCAGGACGTGTGTGTGGAGACCTCGGCCCGTGGAACTGGACAAAACGCACAATTCTGTGCCTGAGGCGGTGCGGCCGGGCACTGCCAGCGCTGAGCCCTCCACGTGGACGTGACCGAGAACAGAGCTGTGGTGCAGACCAGAGCCCACCCCTCTGGGCCGTCCCTCGGGGACACAACAAACACGGCGTGACAGGCCCAACGGCCCTGGACCATGCCCAGAAACAGGCAGGGTCCGCTGCCATGTTAGCTCTGCCCCAATTCCTCCGACAGAACAAGCCAGGGCCCGAGAAACAGACGGGCCCTGCTCCCCGAGGGCCCCAAGGGGCCAGGCCCCACCTCCCCCTCAGCGCCTGGAGGGACCCTTCCTCGGGGGACGTCTGCCCGCCTCTGGCTGCTGCCAGAAAAGACCCTTCCTCCGCGTTTGGACAGAGGAGCTCTGAGAAACGGGAGTCTGTACGCAGACCCCATGCCGGCTGCCCTGGGCCCAGACCGCTGAGCTGATGCCCAGACACGGCTCCTCTGACTGGAGTTGCCGGGTGGTTCTGTGGAGCCTGGAGCCCGACCCCCCGGGAGTCGTTCTGGACCGAGCGGCGTGGGCCCTTCCTGCCTTCACCCCCCCGTGGCCATGGAGGACGAGCCAAGGACCAGGCTCGCTCGCTCTCTCGGGGCAGATCCCTTTCCGGAAGCCCCGAGTCCCAGGCAGCAGCCTAACTCGCTCTCGATGCCGCCAGCCAGGGGAGGAGACCTCTACCCTTCCCGTTGCCACCCTAGTGCCCTCCAGCTTCAGGGCGAGCACCCAGGGTCGGGAGGCCTCCGCGGCTCGGACAAGGCCTCGCTCCGGCCCACGGGCTGTTTTCACGGCGAGGCTCTTTCAAATCAACGCAGCCTGACCCCACTGGACCCGTGAGGCTCCTTCTCGGGGCGCAGGCCTCACCCCAGGAGACACAGGACAGAACGGACACGAGTCGGGAGGGGACACTCGCTGCTCGTCTTCATGCAGCACGTGAGCCGGGCCGGGGACCTGCGCCCGCACAGCCCCGGGCTCCTCTGCACCGACCCTGCCGCTCACCCACCAGCGCCTGCTCCTCCGGGCCAGGCCACAGGGAGCCCACATCTCCGGCCGCCTCCGCCGGTGGCGCTTTAAGAGCCGAGCTCCTGCCGCTCCAGCGGGACGAGGGCTCCCCACTCCGGAGGGACGGGTTCACCGGACTGAGCTGTTCCGGCGAACCCTGGGCTCAGAGCTGCCCCCGCACAGGGCGGACAGAGCGTGGGGCTGGCCGCCTGCCTCCGGGCGAATGGCAGACCCTGGCCGGGCCACTCTGGGTGAAGCAGAAGCGAAGGCGCCGGACGCGGGCCCCCGCGGCGGCGTTACCTTTCCTGATCTTGTCGTGGAAGTTGATGGCGTCCACGGAGGCGGTGACGATGTTGGTCTTGCAGTGCCGCGCAGCCACGATGCCGGCCACCTCGTCCATGAGCTTCATGGTGACGCCTGCGGGGAGAGGCGTGTGACCGTGAGCCGGGCAGGAGCTGCTCCCCCCGGAACACATGTGAACACGGAGCCCTCCCCTCCCCCCTCGGGGGCTGCAGGGGGCTGGGGCCGGCAGGGTGGGGGCAGGGACCGTGAAGCTCCCTCAGGAGCTTTATAAGATTGCTTTTAAATGTTTTTATTGATTTTACAAAGAGGAAGGGAGAGGGAGAGCAAGATAAAAACACTGATGAGAGAGGAACATCGATGGGCTGCCTCCTGCATGCCCCTACTGGAGATCCAGTCTGCAACCCGGGCAAGTGCCCCGACTAGGAATGGAACTGGGGACCTCCTGATACTTGGGACGATGCTCAACCACTAAGCAACAACGGCTGGGCCTTCAGGAGCCTCTGATAATGACCCAGCTGAGGTTCTAGGTCAATTCCAAAGCCAGTCCCTTTCCCCGCCCTCTCCAGACATCCCCTGCCAGGAGGGTTTCCTTCGGGGGGCCGAGAGCTGGGAGACGCAGTGGAGTGACGAGCTGCTGGGGATGGACAGTGGTGCCGCTGCAGCCACGGGGAGGCGAGGGGGAGTCCCAAAGGCTGGTTCCCTCCCCACAGGCAGCGTTCCACTCCCCAGCGCCCCGAGAGCGGGAAGCATGTCCCACCTGCGTGCAGATCGAGTGACAGCTCTCACACAGCCAGACAGGGATGTCCCCCACTGATGTGGGGACAAAGGACTGAGCCATCACACAACCAAAACAGACAAGAACTGACACGCTGCAACACGGATGAACCTGAACACACGACGCTGAGTGAGAAAAGCCAGGCACAAAGGCCAGACACTGCGTGACTCCATGTCTGCGAAGTGCCCGGGACAGGCAGGTCCAGAGACAGGAAGTGGATCGTGGTGCCAGGGGCTGGGGACCGGGGCAGCGCGGAGGGAGTGGGAAGTGGGGAAGGCCTGCTCATGGGTACGAGTGTCTCTGTGGGGACATGACGATGTTCTAAGCGGCGTGTGGTGGCAGCGCAGTGACTGCACTAAAACCAGTGACGTGCAGTGTGACTTGGAAGGTCTGTGAGTTCCACCTCCCAAAGCCCTTCTAGAAACAGCCAGAAAGGCAGGCGGCGGTGCTCTGCCGCCCTGTTTGACAGAAGCCCGACAGCACACCTCTGGCGCCCCCCCCCCCCCCCCCCCCGCCTTGCACCCAGCACAGCTCAGCAGTGCGCGCTTTCTTATTCCCCTCAACACGCCCTTCGGTTGAGCTGAGACTGCTGCCCTAGGAAAGCAGCAAAGGCCACTGATCAGCCCACAGCCACCAGGACAGAGGTTCCAGTCGAGAGGCAGCCAGCCCGCCCCCCCCCCCCCCCCCGGAAAGCTGGCTCCCGGGGAGGCTGGGAGGGGCCTGGCAGACAAACCCCCACCCCTGGGACGAGGCCGAGCCTCCAGCCTGGGCTCGGCAAGCTTGGGGGAACTGCCAGTTTTCAGACATCGGACCCGTGATACCTCTTCCCGATGGGACAGACCACGTCACGGAGCCCGGAGCCCGGAGCCCGTGCTCCGGGCCGGCGGCCGAGCGCAGAGCCTCACAGGCCCCGGGAGCCGCCGCTTCCCAGCAACGAGGAGGCGGCGGCTGCTCTCCTCGCCGCGCCCGCACACCTGAGCATTTCCAGATCAAAGGGTGTTTGTAATGCGTGTCCTTGACTTTAAAAAAATAGGTTTCCACTGCCACGACTCCCATGGAAGGAGCCACTGAGGACCACGCACTCGGACGGTGGGAGGGTGAAGGGCCAGCATCCCCACTCTCCCCACTGACAGCCAGCTCAGGCCCCAGGCCCCTCTGCAGGGCGCGCAGTGGGCCTGCCGGAGGGGGAGGGGGCTGGCCCGCCGGGCAGCAGCGGGCGGCATGGTGCTGCTCCGTGTATCACAGCGGGCGCCGGAGGCCCAGAGGCCCGGGTCCAAAGCCACAGAGCTCTGGGGCTCGGGCAGCATTCCTGTCTGCGACTACAGAAATGGACCTCAAGCCCGTGGCGATGAGGGCAGCACATGGTGTGCGGGGGGGGGGGGGGGGGGGGGGGGGGGCAGGCGGCAGCTCCAGCCACCAGGAGGCGTCATGGAGGAGGCATCATGGACTGGGGGTCTATTAGGCAGGAAGGAGGCGAGGAGAGGAAAGGAAGGAACACGGGGTTGGAATGGACGTTTAGGACAGAAAGCACAAGGACCCTCTGTTGCTGGAGGCAGCCCAGTGAGGACAGAGGGGTGAGCGGAGGAGTCAGAACCAGCCCTGGGAGCTGGGGTGTCGCCCATTTACAGGGGGCATTGCTGTTACTGAGAACACGCAGGGCCGAGGGTGCGGGAGCCATGAGCAGCCCCGGGCCGGCACCCAGGCCCCGCACCCAAGCCCTGCACCCAGGCCCTGCACCCAGGCCCCGCACCCAGGCCCCGTACCCAGGCCCGTACTCAGGCCCGTACCCAGGCCCTGTACCCAGGCCCGTACCCAGGCCCGTACCCAGGCCAGCACCACGTGTGACAGAAGCCCTCTGAGGCCAACCCTGAGCCCTCCGTGGGGTGAGCCCTGGAACCCACCGCGATCACCCGTTGGCCGTGGGAACTGGCGGCGGAGGCTCAGACCTGCTCCTGGGCGCTGCGCTCACGGGTCCCGGGAAGAAAACAAGCCTGCGTGGCCACGACATATGGACAGACATGGCACCAAAGGGTTCCGGACCTCACAGCCGACAGCCAACCGCACCTCCGGGTTTGTGTTGTGAAGCATCCACCGCGCTGAGGGCCTATGGAGGCTCTTCCCTCCCGGCCCGCTGGCTGGTGGTGACCCGCCCTGCCCCAAATGTTAATTCTGGCCGGAGTGTGGGGCCGCCTCGGAGGTGGAGGGAACGCAGTAAGTGCAGCCATGGCGACGAGCCCCGCGGTGACAGCCGCCTCCGGAGACCTCTGGCCTCCCTCCCAGCTGCACACGGGCCTGCGGGCACCTCAGCGCCCGGACGGAGGGCAGAGGACACGGAGGTGGTTAACAGAGATGACTTTGGGCCATTGACAGGCAGCGCGGTGAGGATGGTAGGTATCTAAGCTCATTCCGTCAAAAGCGGGACGTCTGAGGCCGGCAGGCCCAGTGCGTGCGAGGAGAGTGGCGGCCATGGGGAGGAGGGAGGAGGGAGGTGCCTCGGCTGCGGGGGGGCCCAGAGGCACCGGGGCAGATGGAGCTTGGGTGGAGCAGAGGAAGCAGAAAAGCCGTGGGCATGTTCAGAGAAACAGAGTCAGAGGTGACTAAAGGGAGGCCGTGGTGTGGGAGCCAACACTGACCTGGCTGTGGGGGGTCAGGGAGGGGAGTCCCCAGGTGGGACCAGGACGCAGTGAGGGTGGGGAGGCGGGCGGGTGGTAGGGCTGAGGGCTCAGCATGCACAGGCTGTATGTGGTCGTGAGGACCTGCCGGGGATCGGTGGGGACCACGGGAACGGGGGCCGGGGGCACCACCCCGCCTGGCACATGGCTGTGTGTGGAGCATCTATAGCATGGCTGACGGGGCGGGCACACGCGGCCACACTGAGCTCGGCAGCACCGCCCACACCGCGTCACCACGGCTGCTGTGGCTCGGCGCTGGCTGTGGACGTGGCAGCAGCTGGGATTTCTGACGGGAGAGGCCCAGGCTGGAGGAGGGGGGAGGAGCAGCTGTGTTCCGTCAGAAGCCATCTGGACCAGTTCCATAGAACACTGGGGTTTAAAATAATTTAAAATAGAAAATGACGTGCCGAAGAAATAGCCAAGGCTGAGAAAGCTCAGGAGGGGGAATTCCATTGACATTGGAGTCCACGGGGCCAACCCCTAGGAAGCCCCCGCCCCCCTGCGGGGCCGGCCAGGCCACTGGACTTGGGAGCGGGTGTGTCTCTGCTCGTCCTCAGCTGGCTCCGAGCAGGGACTGCCCGCCCCATGGGCACAGCCTGGAGGCCAGGCCGGGGAGCCAGAGGGAAGCCCGGCACCAGGGGCAGCCCGGGGCCACAGCAGTGCGGACGCTCAAGACAGTGAACCCGGCACAGATACCATGGCAAACCCCACCTTTTACCAAATGACTGAAAAGTGACGTTTCACGGGAGTTAAAATATAAGACATAAAAGCACATTTGAAAACAAACATACCTACAAACAAAGACGAGAAAAAACGGTTTGTCTATTTCAGGCGAGTTATTTTAAGTATTATTCACCCCGCAGGCTGCTACCTTGCTGGATTCTCACATTATCTGAGTTAATTTTACACCGGGACCCGGTTCTCCGGGTGTGTGTGCCATCTGCGAAGGCAGACAGCCTTGCTCCTGTCTGCCAATCCCTGCACCTGGCAATGCTTCCTCTTGTTTGGCTGCAGCGGCTAAGTAGCCACAACAATGCCTCCCGGGGAGGGGGGCTGCCTCACTCCTGGGCTCGGGGAAGGTCCTCCCAGGCCTCGGATGTCTCAATTGAGTCCCATCCTCAGTGCGTGTGTCATGGGGGATGGGGTCTGGGTGAACCTGTGGGTGTGGACTGCTGCGTGTGCCTAGCCCACCCTCATGCCCGGTCCCTCAGCCCTGCAGCTCCGGGGAGGGAGCAGGGGAACGCGGCCTTGAGGAGCTGAGCCAGAGCCCTCAGAGGAGGAAGGAACCCCGACCAGTTCACCCAGAGGGCAGACGCCAGAGCCAAGCTGGCACCTGTGGTTTCCAGCCACGCAGCACTGCTAACACCTGTGTGTGTGTGTGTGTGTGCATGTGTACGTGGCAGGGTAGGAACTAGGCCTCAAAATCAACGATTCAAAGTGTGAAAGTCACAGAAAACAGGGCCCGGGGGTCACCAAAGCACAATCACTGAAAAGCCAGTGGCACCCCCAACACCTCCTCCCCCACCCCCTGCCCCCTCCCCCTGCCGCCGGCACTCACTGCGCCTGCACGGAGCAGACAGCTCGGCGTGGCCTCTGCACCAGCACGTGCGATGGCGGAGATGCCACTTGCGTGAACGCCCAACGTGTGGGCGACACAGCAATTCCAGCCCCGAGTTCCGCCCGGTCAGGTGCTGCCTCTGAGTCCCAGAAGCCGGGGCTTCTGATAGGGGAGGGACAGAGGGCTTCTGAAGCCACCGCTGCACGAGCCATGCTGCACCCAGCAGAAAGGCCCTCTGATTGTCACAACATCCACGGGCCTGGGAAGAACTGTTGGTTATAATAGACAGCTGCCCAGACCAGAGCTCAGGGCACCACAGCCAGCATCTCGTTGGAAGAGGAAACAATCACAAGATGGAAAAAGTAGACAAGAGGATCCGTTGAAAGGAAATGACCTTTAGAAATACACCTAGTCAGGGCCATCCTCAGTTCTGACAGGCCAGGGCCCACTGTCCCAGCTCCTCACCTCTTCTTCATGGAGCAACCCGAGCGCATGTGCCTCTCTCACTACGCGAGGCCCAGGAGCCAATACGATGAATAAAATAAATATCAATACACTCCTGCAGCATGGGCCATTTGCACTGGGTTTTGAAGGATGAATAGGAGTTTTCAGAGAGGAGAAGAAAGGAAAGCCCAGCGTTCCGGGCAGGTGGAAATGAGAGGGCAGATGAACAAGTGCCCATTCTGCCTGGGAAGCAGGACTAGCTCCGAACACCCGAGCAGCCCAGCTTCCGGCACCCACACACCACGCCACAGTCCGCCATCGTCTGTGTCACTTCCTGATCCCCTTATGCTTTTCCTTAAATAAGCTTGTTTTTTAAAGTTTACTTTAATGCCATCTGAAATGATAATACCCATTAACTTAGGTGCTTGATGTGATACTTAAATTTTCCCTAAATCACAAAAAGTAATTACACATGATCAAGTAACAAATTCCCTCCGAAAACCTGGGTCTAATAAGTCCTCTTGTGTTCCCGCCGTGTTTCCCCAGCTAGGAACTTCAAGGCGTGTGTTGTTTGAGCTGGAATCTGATCAGAGGAAAACATAAATGCAAACATCAGCGGCAGGAACGGCTCTCATTGGCCACTCAGCTAGGGCGTCCTGACTCTACTCCTGAGGATTGGGCGTCCCCTCAAGGCCCGCCCTGGGCTAACTCTGTTAGGACACTCCATCTGACTTTCATTCCCAATCCTGCAAGCAGGCACCAACAGTGCCTCAGTGTTTGCTATGCAAGTCCTAAAGTCTGCATGTGCGCTTCACCGAACAAAGAGCCTCAACTGGGTCAGACACGAGGGCCTGGCGGGAAGGGGGTGGCGCCAGCCCGGGACCCTTACCTCCGTGCACGAAGCCGTGCAGCGTGCAGTCCGAAGGCCCCACCAGGTGGATCAGGCTGGACTGGCTGTAGCTGACCGTGTTCGGCTCTGGAATGGAAGGAGGCAGGTCAGGCCGGGACAGACAGGCCCCGGCGGACGTGTGACCGGGCTGCCACACCCAGCGCGGCAGGGTCCCCGGGGCTGACCGAGGCTTAGACCTGGGGTCTCCGAGGAAAACAAGCTGCCGTTGGCGCAGGGGCAGGCTTTCGAGGACTGATCAGCCGCTCCGTTAGCGGCCACAACGTCACCCTCGGGGGACAGTGTCCCCACAAGGCCCTGCCCCGGCCACAGGCGGCCACTAAGCCCCTGGCGGCGTGTGCCAGGGCTGCATGTGACTCTGGGAGGATGCTCGCCGCCTGACTCATTGCCGGGATTGTAACGGCGCCAACAGTCTTTCAGGAATCTGTGTGTGACTCCCAAACGTGTCAGCTTCCACTTCACCCCGCACCACCTGGGCCTGGCGCCCGGGAGGCCTCGGCCCCGCTGGGAGGCCTCGGGCGGGAAGACCAGCATCGCTGAGCCAGGAGCCGGGGCAGAGGCAGAGGCCCGCCCGAGAGGCCCCGTTGGCAGCTTCCCGCCCAGCCGGCCTTCTGCCCGTGGGCAGAGTGGTCCTCGAGTGTGGGCAACTCCACCAGGGGGTGTGGGTATCATCAAAGGTCCCGGGAAAGGCATCGGTGTCCCCTGCGACAGTGGTCAGTGCAGCCGCCTGTGGCCTCGGCCTCAGGGTGTCCAGACAGCTGGGCTGGCGGCGGGCATGCTGGGCCTCAGGACAACATGGCACCCGCGGCCCAAGGAAAGGCCAGGGCTCTGCGAGGCCAGTTCCAATGTCACGTGTGTTGTGAGGGGCAGTGACAGTCCCTGCAGATGAGGGGCACCCAGTGCCACACCCACCTCCAGCCTCAGGGGCTGCGGGTGCCCGGACCCTGCCCGGCGACCGGGTGAAAGGGCACAGCCCAAGGAGCCAGGAGGCTGCCCGGACCATCAGAGAGCCCAGCCGGCGCTGCCAGCCCAGCAGCCGTGCCGACCCGTTCCCGGGGCCTGGCCCTCGGCCACGCGTGGGCCCACCTGTTGGCTCGGTCCCGCCCAGAAGGACAGGAAGGACAGGAAAGCAGCCACACACAGCCCCATCCTGAGGGCGTTCGTGCAGCAGGGGCTGTAAGGACTTGGGGCGCAGAGGCTGGAGGGGACACCATGACCTAGTTTGGTTCGGTGGACGTTCTGTTAAAGCAGGGCCACCTGGACGGGAAGGAGGAGGGACAGGAAGGAAGGCTGCGGCCCAGAGCTCTGTCCCCGACGTGAGGGAGCTGCTGTCTCTGTTACCCGGTGGGAATCACACACACACACACACATACACACACACACACACACACACACACACGCACGCACACACGCACACACAGAGCCGGTTCCTGGGTGGGCAGGGGAGCCCATGTGGGCACACGACAGCCACCGCCCCGGCGCCCGGTACCTGGGTTCAGGCCGGGCTGCACGATGTCCCCGTTCCTCCACTTGGTCTCCATGCGCTCCAGCTTCTGGGCCTCATAGCGCCGGCGGCCCTCCTCCTCCTGCTCCTGCCGCGAGTACTGCGGGGCGGACAGGGTCAGCGGCCGCCGCCACCCTCCCTCCTCTCCCGGCTCCCTCCTCTGACAGCACAGGGGTCCCTGCCTTCCTCTCACGCTCCCCCCGACATGGGGAGATACTGCATCTCCAACAGGAAGGCCCTGTCCACCCTGCTCCAGCGGGAGGGAAGGCTTCTCCTCGCCTGGCAGCCACTCAGCCAATGAGCAGCAGCCACACTGTGGCTCCCAGTTTCCCCAGTGGATTCTGTTTACAGCAGACCCCTGTCCCCCCCGCCCCCCCATAAAAGAGCCCGCCTCTCCTTTGTTCTCCGGACTGTGGGGGGCTCCCCATTAGACTGTATGTCCCAAATGGCCATTGTTTGCTGTGCCTGAGTAAACCAGTCTGGGGAGCAATGTCGAGCTGTCTGTCTGTCTGTCTGTCTAAAGTCAACAGGCGGAAGGACCCCCCACCAGGCATGGCCGTGACCGGCCTGTTGTCTGGTCAGAGTGGGATAAGGGCCCTGGGAGGAGTGCCCGGGGTCAGGGCCGCCACTCACACCCACCGGAGACAGGGACGCCCCCCCCCCCCCCCGGACGCCTGTCATCTGCCCATGAGAAACGCAGGGCCTCCTTACCACCACCGGGGGCACCTCCAGGACCTTGTCCACGTTCTTCAGCGACAGGGGCACGTACCACAGCGTGGCCTTGTTGGTCAGCTTTTTGGTGCCTTCGGAGAAGAAAGCCACGAGTGAGGGCGCCAGGACCGCCACCGTCTGACCCCTGACCCCCAAGACCTTCAGCCATGAGGTGCAGGCGTAGACCCCCAGGAGGGGACCCTCCCCACAATCCTGCCACTCGCAAAGGCTGCTGGGAAGACTCCAGATCACCTGGTTTGGGTGTGTGTGGGGGGACGAGAGGGGCCATGGGTTCCCCAGCTGTTGGCTTTCTGGCACTTGCTCACACAGAGGCCCCGAAACCAGACAGGCTGTCTCTGAAGGGGGTACACAGAGGGCAGAGTGGGGCTGCCCATTGCCGAGAAACTGGGGCCAAAAGAGAACTCTTGGTCCACCCCCCTCTCTTGTCCAGGAGGAGCCTGATGCTCAGAGAGGTCAACGCGTTTGCCCAGGGTCACACAGCAACTTAGTGCCATTCCGAGTTTAGACCTCGGCCTCCCGGGTCCCAGCAATTTCAGGGAAGTATTTGCAAGGATGCCTTTTTAAAAATTGCCTCTTATACTTGGCTGGGGTGGCTCAGTGGTTGAGCATCGATCTATTCCTGGACAGAGCACAGGCCTGGGTTGTGGGTTCCATCCCCAGGAGAGGGCATACAGGAGGCAGCTAGTCAGTGATTCTCTCTCATCACTGATGTTTCTCTTCTGCTCCCTCTCCCCTCCTCTCTGAAAGCAATACGTTGTTTTAATTGCCTCTCCGCGGGAGACCCAGCGAAGGGAGAGGCAGAGGTCAGCATGCGGGAGCCACAGGGAACAGGGGAATCTTGTCCCTGCACTTGGACAGAAAGTGAATCTGACAGCCTGCTTCTGGGAATTAAGACTTCCTGTCTGACTCAGCTAGAGCCCGCCTGACTAGCTGGTTTCCATGGAAACCCCGAGTGGCCCTCTTCTAGACCCAAATGAGCACCATGGAGCAAATGAGGCAAAACACACTAATCGCACTTTTCCCATCATTTAATGAAACCACCAAAGGCAGCCGCGGCCTCAGAGACGTCTGCGTCAGAATCCTGGGCGCTCCCTCCCAGCTCCTCTCTGGAGAGCCCACAGCCATCACCTGGGGAGCGGGATGTTGTGACAGGTGCCGCGACGGAGAGCCGCCCGCCCGCCCAGTGTGCCGCTCCAGCGCCTCCGACAGGCAGCGCCCGGGGGGAGGGACACAGGACGGGGTGAGAAACAGAGATCAAACAGCTCACATTCTGCCTGCCTGCCTCAGTTTCCCCACCTGTCAGAGCTCACCGCCCTGGCGGAGTTCCTGAGGGCCGGGCACCGTGCTGGGCGTCAGGGGCTGCGGGGGACGGGCGGCCACTGCCCTGTCCCTAGAGGGCTCCCACCCAGGGGGCGCATCCGGCCAGGGAGGCCCTGGGAGACCAGGGTCCCAGAAAAGAGATGCAACCCAACCCAAACATGGGGGCCCAGGCGGGCATAAGAAGGGGCGGCTCTTTAGTGGGTCCAGGGCCAGAGGCCCGGGACCTGGGGAAAGCCCCGCCGGCTCGGAGAGCTGGCAGTGCCGGCCTGGCTGAGAGGCTTCTCGCTCTCCTCTGCGGGCAGCTCCAGGCCTGAGTGCCATCTGCAGGTCGGGGACGGGAACGGGCGCAAAGGGTGGTGGCACCCTCCTCAGGCAGGGCTGTCTCCTCGCCCTCTCTGCCCTCACGCCAGCGAGGCTCCGTGCCACAGCTGGGACCCACAGAAAGGTTCCAGAGCCGCCTGCTGTGCGGGCTGGGCCGCTGGGCCCTGGCTCAGCGGAAGTGTCCGGCTCACTGTGGCCGGGCTTGCCCAGGCCACCATGCACAGTGCCCCCTGTGCTGCTGCCCTGGGGCGCAGCCTCCTGCCCCTCCCTGAGCTCTGAGCCCAGCGCCGCAGGCAGCCTCAGCGAGGGGGCTGTGCGAGGAGGGCGAAGCCCAGGCAGCCCCTCCTCCAGAACCGGAGGGCTCTCCGATGCCTGGGTGGGGGCGGGGGGGGGGGGGAGCAGCCAGGGGATGGAGGGGCCGTGTTCTCGGCAGCAGCCGGGCTATAAAAAGCAGCCGGTGCCAGTTAGAACCACAGCCATGCTCCCCTGCAGCGCCCAGTGGGAGGATGAAAACGGTTTCCATGGTTACCACACCCAGGAAGAGAATATTCGGATCAAACCAGAGTCAAAGGTCGCCCTGTGAGCTCCAGCCTAAACCTCTTGGGGCAGCGGAGGGGGGGAGAGCAAGAGGCGCAGGGGAGAGGCAGCAGAGGGAGGGGAGGGCACTTGTGGTTGGCATGAGCTGCCAGAGGCAGAGCGGGCAGGGCTCCACGCTAGACCTGGGCTCGCTGCCCACACAGGCGGTGCCCTCTCTGTGGCAGGGCACCTGCTCACTTTGTGGGGGTGTGAGGACCAGCCCCTCCCCCAGCACTGCCGTCACAGCCACACACACACACACACACACACACACACACACACACACTCACCTGTGAGGATGTTCTCGGACATCACGTGCACCTGCACCTCCACCGAGTGCTTGGAGGTGTAGGTGATCTCGGCGCTGACGTGCGCCACCTCGCCGATGCACACGGGCGACAGGAAGTCCGTGCGCTCCACCCGGGCCAGCACGGCCACGCAGCGCTCCTGCAAGACCAGACACCGTCAGCCCGCCGCGCCCCACCCCGAGGCGCGCCCCAAAACTGCCCCTAAATGCGACACAGGGAGGTGGAGACGCGCCCCGACCCTCCAGAGATGGCGCCGTAACCGCACGGGGGAGCTGCGACTGGCGTTGTCTTTTTCCCCAGTTTTCCTACAAAACACGTGTCACTCGCCTGATGGAGGTGAGAGGACACGCGTGCTTGTGTGGGAAACTCGGGGAGCAGACAGGGAGCCAGAGGAGGGAGCTGCTCCTCCCCACCGATGGCCGTTCCTATTTGGGGACCTTCCTGTCCTGGCTCTTCCCTGACAACAGGGGTTCGCTGGCTCCGGAGCCGGGACCGTCCTACAGCTTCCACCCTGAATGACTGTGAACCTAAACTGCACGCTCATGCCCTGCTTCTCTCAACAGCGGGAAGGACCTGCCGGGGACACACTCTCAGCACCAGTTCTTTTACTGAAGTGCACTCGTCTGGCAAGTGGCAGCCCAGCCTCATGCCCAAAGCTCAAAGGAACCAAGGCCCAGCCCCCGCGCTCCGGTGACCACGGCCAGGACGTCCTCGGGGCTACGGGGTCTACCCCCCCCCCAGGAAGCTCATCTCCTGGCACGAGGGGCTCCCTCTCTTTTCCAGGATCGCCTTTTCCCACTCGCCATGGCAGACAGAGCCCCGGCTGGCTGGACCGGAACCCCACCCGTTAGCTGTACATAGTTCAGTGAGGAGCATCCTTTGCCTGGTTTTCTGAGGTGGGGACTGCGTCCCGCGTGGGCGGACACACACAGTGACGTCCCCAGCACCGCTCAACAGCCGCAGCACCTGGCCTGGCCCTGCCCCGCGCTCACGACGCGAAGGACACCTGCGCCTGAGCGAGGCCGGGGGTCCTCGTGGCCACTCGGCACTGAGTGCCGGGCTCCCCACGGGAGAGCAGCCGCCCACCAGGAGCGGCCAGCAGCACGGGTCTGACTGGGGGGCGGGGGGAGCTGGCCCGTCAGGCCCTGGCCCTGCGAGGCTGGAGGTGGAGGCCTGCATCAGGCCTCAGCAAGGCAGGGATCAGGATGACAGCGAAAGGGCCATGCCTGCTGTCCCCACTCCGCCCACACACACAGACACACACAGACACACACACACACACAGCAGACACACACACACACACACAGCAGACACACACACACACACGCAAACACACACACAGCAGACACACACACACGCAAACACACACACAGCAGACACACACACACACACATAGACACACACACACACATAGACACACACACACATACACACACACACACACACACACACACACACACACACCCAGCAGCCCCTGGCAGTACAGCATGGCAAGGAACACAGGGAAATAAGTTCGTGTGGCTACAGCACCACCCACTGGTGGAAGGCTGGAAAGCAGCTCAGAGGCGCGGGCAGGAATGAGGCGCCAGCTTGCAGATGCCACACACATCAGTGTCTTTAGTGGGACCACTGGCTTCTCGCACACGTGGGCCAGGACAGACCTGAGCTTGTCTCCGTGGAGCAGGCACGGCGCTGCGTGGCGTGGACAGAGGAGGGAGGAGGTCATGACTTGGCCTGGGTGTTGGTTGGAGGCAACGCCACACGGCGTGGCTGCTCTGAGGAGGGTGGTGTGGGGTGGGGTAGCTTCAGACGGGGGGACGGTGAAGGCATAGGGTGGGCACCCGGCAGAGGGAGAGCAGGGCCCAGGCCGGGGCCTCTCTGGAGGCGTCGGGAGACTGAGCCCACACATGAGTGTGTGTGCTCCTCCCGGGACCAGCGCACGAGTGGGATGGCTCCTCTCAGCCCAGACCCGTCCAGAGCACGCAGGCCGGCGCGGGCACCTGGGAGCCTCGGGCCTGTGCTCCTGATGGGAAGGCCTGGTCCTCTCCCGCTAAAACACGAAGGTGGGCGCCGCTCGGGATCCCTCCACTCCTCGGGTCATTCCCACGCCTGAGACAGACCCTGGCCGTGGTGAGGTGAGGAGGCCTGACTGGGAGCGGCTGTTTCCGGGACCTGGCAGGCGGGCATATGCAGCGGGTGGAGCCCAGAGTGACCAACATGCCCGAGGGAGGGAACCTGCCCCCGGGGAGGGCACATGCCCGCGGGGAGGGAACCTGCCCCCAGGGAGGGCACATGCCTGTGGGAAGGGAACAGGGGGCAGCAGAGGCTCCAGGCTCTGAGCCTGAACCTCGGCCGGCCGCCTCCCAGGGGAAGACTGGAGAAGCAGCCTGGGTGGGCCTGGGGGTCTGTGGGCCCTCAAGGTCAAGGGGACAATGAAGCACCTGGGGGAGCCAGGCCTGGAGACGGAACCTCACACTGTGAAAGCCACAGGCTGGGTGAGACCACCAGGCGGTGTGGATGGGGTCCCGGGTCCCACCCAGATCCCAGCAAAGCCCCTCAGAGCCCAGCCCCAGCCTCTGCAGCTGCCCTGGGCTCACAGCCCCCCGAGCCTGGATGCAGCCCCCTCTCCTGGGACCCCAGCCCAGAGGCAGCACCAAGCCGACATGTCCAAGCTGTTCCCCTCACACCCCAGCTCACTCCAGGGAAGGGGGGGAGGGGCCAGGGCTCAAGGCACGGGTTCGACCAACCACTGCCTCCCTGTGCGGCCTCAAGGAACCGGTCAGCCTCCCTGTGCGTTCATTCCTGCCGTGGGCAGTGGGGACAGTAAGGGCAGCTGTGTCTCAGCCCCGGGAGGCCCACATAGACAGCACTGACAGTGGCGTCACACTCTCCTCCTCCTCATGCCTCAGTCCTGGGGCTCCTCCCCCCAATTCCCAGCCTGTCCTGTCAGCCTGCCCTGGACCCTGAGTGTCTCCCTCAGAGGGTCTGCCAGGCACCTGGCCCCCATCCCAGCCTCAGCCCCCCAGGCTCAGGCTCAGGCTCAGGCTCTCCTCCCCATGGCCACCAGAAGGCACGCTCTGAACAGGACAGATTGGCCCCAGAACTCCATGGGCACCAGGGTACATGCAACTCCTAGCCAGGCAGGGAGCCTCCTTCCCCGCCCAGCCACTCCCATCACCCTGAGCCCAGGCCCCAGGCCATGTCCCCCCACCCCTACACACACACACACACACACACACACACACACACACGGATCTGCCTCTTCCCAGCACAGTGGAGGCTACCTGGGCCAGGGGAGGGGCACCTCAGGCACACAGAGCCACAGGCTTCCTGCTGGCCCCAAGGTGACGGCTGTGGTGCAAGACAGAGCGTCCCCCACCCCCTGCCCGCACCCAGGGTGGCTTTTCCCAAGCCGGCAGACTGCAGAGAAATGCCAGGCCCCACACATCTGGGCGAGGCAGTCGTCCCTGCAGTGAGGGACCCCTGTGGGCGCCTGGGGCTTCTCGGGCACCAGGGCTCAGCCAGGGCCGGAGAGGGACAGGCCAGGGGGTCTGATGTCCACAATAAACTGCCACCATGCAGGCGTGGCTCTGTGAGGTCTGGGCTCCAGGAAGACTCCAGAAAGGAGGGCAGGCCCTCAGCTCAGTCTCTGGTCCCCACTCCGCCAGCTGAGCCCCACCCAACGGCGTCCCAGGGGCCCTGCCCGGTGACGGGCCGCAGCCTCCGGAAGCCCCAGGCCTGGGTGCGGGGGGTGGGAGGGAGAGGGGGAGGCTCCCACCACACTCCCCTCTGACCTCCAGCGGCCGCTCACCCCATTCTGGCTGTTGCAGTGCCGGGTGCTGATGATGACGCCCGCCTCCTCGATCATCTTCAGGATGGTCCCGCCGTGCACGTTGCCGGCCACGTTGGCGTCATCGGGCCGCATGATCCTGGGGGAGGGAGAGCAGGGAGAGGCCTCTGGGAGGGCGTCCTCTGAGCAATGACAGCCGCGGGGGGACAGCCCTCCACAGGGGACAGCCCTCCACAGGGGACAGCCCTCCACAGGGGGACAGCCCTCCACAGGGGACAGCCCTCCACAGGGGACAGCCCTCCACAGGGGGACAGGCCCTCCACAGGGGACAGCCCTCCACAGGGGACAGCCCTCCACAGGGGGACAGCCCTCCACAGGGGGACAGCCCTCCACAGGGGGACGGCCCTCCACAGGGGACAGCCCTCCACAGGGGGACGGCCCTCCACAGGGTACAGCCCTCCACAGAGGGACGGCCCTCCACAGGGGGACGGCCCTCCACAGGGGACAAGCCTCCACAGGGGGACAGCCCTCCACAGGGTACAGCCCTCCACAGGGTACAGCCCTCCACAGGGGGACAGCCCTCCACAGGGGACAGCCCTCCACAGGGGACAAGCCTCCACAGGGGGACAGCCCTCCACAGGGGCCGCCACTCCCAGAGGAGGAAGAGAACTCTGGGAGTTTGGTCACGGGCCAGGGAAGCGGCTGCGGGGTCCTGTTTCCATGGGAGAGAGGGGGCAGGGGGGCTGCCCCTGGAACACTGACCGGGAAGGGGTGGTGGTGGGACCTTTGAAAAGGCAGCGAGATGTTGGCACGGCCCCTCCTAGTCCCCATCCCCCAGCAGAGCTGAAGGGGCACAGGACACAGGCTGCAACCCCTCTGAAGACAAACAGACCTGGGGCCACCACCAGGGGGAGCCCTGAGGAGCAGCTCTGAGAAGTGAGAATGCAGCAGTCGGACGCTGCCCACAGCTGCCCCGGTGCCCACTGGCCCGCCCTCACCTCCCCCGGAGGACGGCACACCCTGGCCACGGCGGCCCAGGCAGGGAAGCTCCACGGAGCCTCCGAAACACCAACAACCATCGCTGGATGAGCGAGTAACACACATGTACACATAATGGAACAGCCATGAAAGGAGATGCTGCCATTTGCCACCACACGGACAGGCCTGGAGGGCATGACGCTGAGTGAGGTGAGTCAGAGAAGACAGGCCCTGAGTGATCTCACTCACATGGGAAACCTAAAAACTCTAAATCAAAGGAACAGAGCAGAGATTGGTAGTTGGGGGGGCGGATGGAAAATGGGTGAAGCATGCCCTCGTCTACCCTAGTCAAGTGGGCGCAGCCGGATGGAGGCTGGACCTGTCCATCAAAACTCCCCGTGCCCAGTGTGCTCTGATGCCGTGATGCCAGGGCAGGGGTGTATCTGACAGGTGTCTCCACCCATGATTAAACCTGGGGTGTCCAGCCGAAACCGGTTTGGCTCAATGGATAGAGCGTCGGCTTGGGGACTGAAGGGTCCCGGGTTCGATTCCGGTCAAGAGCATGTACCTTGGTTGCGGGCACATCCCCAGTAGGGGGTGTGCAAGAGGCAGCTGATCGATGACTCTCTCTCATCGATGTTTCTAACTCTCTATCTCTCTCCCTTCCTATCTGTACAAAATCAATAAAATATATATATTTTTAAAAATTTAAACCTGGGGTGTCCAAAGTCACTCTCTGCAAAGCAGATCATGGTTCGATTCCAGTCAAGGGCACATGCCTGGTTTGCAGGCTTAACTCCCAGTACGGACCGTACAGGAAGCAGCCAATCAATCATTCTCTCCCATTATTGATGTTTCCAGCTCTCTCTCCCTCTCCTTTCCTCTCTGAAATCAATCTACATATATAAAAGGCTAATATGCAAAGTGTCCCCTAGGGAGTTCACCTGGGAGACTGGGAATTGGATCGCTCGCTCCGAAGTACCAGGGGGCGGCGCAGAATGGAGGAAGGCCCCGGCCAGCAGCCGGAAGGCCCCAAAGAGCCCTGCTTGCTGCCTGGTTAGGGGCCCTATCTGTGCGTGCATTTCACACCGGGCTGCTAGCATATATCAAAAAGGACAGGCATGTAGACTAATGGAGCAGGACAGAGACCCTAGAAATTGGCCCACACTATTACAGTCAATTCATATTTGACAAAGGAGGCACGAACCTACAATGAAGTAAAGACAGAGTCTCTTCAACGAACGGTGCTGGGAAAACGGGACAGACACATACAAAGAGATGAAAACAGAGACCAACTTACACAAGAATGAACTCAAAATGGATAAAAGAGGAGCGTTGATATATGTTCCCAGCTAGGTTCAAATAAACTCATTACATTTTACTAAAAAAAAATAAGAATAAAAGACTTAGATGTAAGCCATGAAACCATAAAAACCCTAGAATAAAACACAGGGGTGAAATCTCAGATTGTCACATAGGAGAATTTTTGCTGATACCTCTCCTAGGGCAAGAGAAAAGAAAGAAAAAAGAAACAAATGGATGACAACAAAACACAAGGCTTCCGCCCGGCAAAAGCACCACCACCACAATGAAAAGGGAGCCCACAGTGTGGAAGGACATATTCCAACGACAGACTGATGAGGGGTTAATTTCCACATCATATAACATACTCATGCCACGCAACAATAGGACAAACACCCCAATAAAAATGGGCAGAGGACCTGCAGACACTTCTCCAAAGAGGATATTCAAATGGCCAAGAGACATATGCAAAAATGCTCAAAGTCACTGCTCATCGGAGAGATGCAAATTAAAACGACAATGAGGGATCACTCACACCTGTCAGAATGTCTATCCTCAACCAACGACAGTGCTGGCGAGGCTGTGGAGAAAGGGGAACCCTCGTGCACTGCTGGTGGGAATGCAGACAGGTGCAGCCGCTGTGGAGAACAGTATGGCGTTTCCTCAAGTTAAAAATGGAACTTCCTTTTAACCCAGCGATCCCACTTCTGGGCTATATCCTAAAACCCCAAAACTCCAGTCAGAAAGGATATGTGCACCCCTGTGCTCACAGCAGTGTTGTTCACAACAGCCAGGCTCTGGAACAGCCCGAGTGCCCATCAGCAGCTGAGCGGGTAAAAGCCGTGGGCCATTTGCACCACGGAACACTGCACAGCTGTCAACAAGAGGGCTCTCTTATCGTGGGGACAGCATGGAGGGACCTGGAGACTATTGTGCTGAGTGAAACAAGCCAGGCAGAGAAGGACAAAATACCCTTCATTTCACTTATATGTGGAATCTAATGAACAAAATAAATTGACCAATAAAGTAAGACCCGAAGCCAGGAGACATGGAACAGACTGACATACCTCAGTGTGGAGGTGGGGGCATGAGGAGAGATAAACTTATATACTTACCAGGGGCCTGGTGCCTGAAATTCGTGCACAGAGGGGTGTCCCTCAGCCGGGCCTGCACCCTCTCCAATCCAGGATCCCTAGGGCAATCCAGGACCACTGGTTCCTAACCACTTGCCTACCTGCCTGCCTGATCGCCCCTAACCACCTCTGCTTGCCAGCCTGATACCCCCTAACAGCTCCCCTGCTAGTCTCTCACCCCCTAACTGAGTCTCAGGCCACTGGGAAGGCACCATTCCTGGCTTGCCTGAGCCTCGGGCCAGCCCTGGGCGGCTGGGCAGCCACAATCCGCAGCTTGCCTGAGCTCGAAGCCACCATCCCTGGCTTCCATGAGCTTCGGGCCGGCCCTGGGCAGTGGCAGCCGCCACCTGCAGTTTCCTGAGCCTCAGGCAGCCATTGCGGCTTTGTCCGAAGGACTTCCAGAAGGTCTCCAGTCTAGTTAGCATATCACCCTTTTATTATATAGATATGCACAGCCCATGGGCTCGGGCAATAGGGGGGTGAAAACCTGGGGGTGGGTAGGGGCTGGGTGAAGGGAGGCAAAGGGGGGGAATGGGAGACATCTATAATACTGTTAGCAATAAAATATATATTAAATAAGCAAATAAAACAAAACTATTACTAAAAAAAGAAGGGGGGAATTTGGGCCACAGGGAGAAGGCCCTATGACAATGGAGGCAGCATCGGGCAGTGTGTCTGAGGAGTGGCGGGGCGTTGCCAGCCAGCCCTGCCAGCGCCTGGATTTGGGGCTCAGGGCCCCCAGATGAGAGCATGCATTCTACTGTTTTACCATACGTTACCGGTCTGTAATCGCGTTATGACACCCCCAAATTCACATAGCCTGTCCCTCTGCACCCCTGTTCCACACCAAAAGCAGCAGCCCGGGGCCTGGGTGAGCCCCGCTGGCCCCGAACCTCGGTGGCCGCTGCGCAGGGGCTGACCCCTGCCCGCCCCTCGCAGCTCCCTGGGCGCGGGCCAGCACTGCTCTGGCTGGGAAATGTCAGCGCTAAAATTAACACGGCTGTGAGCGCCATGGCAACGGGCGCGGGCCTGTTTATCCACAGAGAAGCGAGGGCATCCATCTGTCACAGGAGGGGCGGCAGCACAGCCCGCCGAGCGGGTGCATCTCAGCTTCCCAGCACCCCAAGCCGCGGCCGGGCCCTGAAGGTCAGGCGGGCCCCAGGGCACAGCTCCCAGGACTCCCCCGGATGGGATGGCGCTGGAGGCTCCCTGGTCCTGGCCCCTCGGAATTAGGCTCAAACCAGAGGCAACCACAGCCCCTCCGCCCCTCCCGGGGGGCACAGGAGGGCTGTGGAAGGCTCCCGGAGGCAGGCTCTGCACTGGGCCTGCAGAAGCGGGGAGGAGAAGCGGGGTGCCGCCCCGGCGGGAAAGGTGGGGGCAGAAGGGGCTCCCAGCAGACGGCTGACTTCGGGTCTGGAGGGCCAGGGCCAGGCCCACAGGGCACATCTCCCCACGGGGTCCGATGGGAACGGCACTGCTGTCCTCTCCACGTGGCCGCTCCGAAGGTTCCGGCAAAATCCCCTCAACCCCCCGAGACCCACCACCGGCCCCAGCAGAGGCAGGGCTGGGAACAAGCCTGGGTCCTCCGAGGCCCCCCCCCCCCCCCCCCCCCGGGCAGGGCCAGGAACCAGAGGCCCTGGGCCGAGGAAAGCAGCAGCCGCCCCGGCACAGCCATAGACCCGCCGGGTGACCACAGACAGTGAGACCAGGAAGACAGGCCGCTGCGCTCCCCGCTCCCCAGTCCCGGCTCCCCTGTGATGGACCCACTGGAGCGCAGGTGGTCTCTGGAGGCGGGGCTTCCTGCCCTGGCTTAGCTTACCCACCTAACGCCAGCGGGACTGGGCGGGAAGCCACCACCCTGGTGGCCACAGGGCCACCTTCTCCACCACCTGACCCACCTGCCACAGTGCCCACCCAGGGCGCCAGCGACGGGAGGTCCGAGCTGGCTGGGAAGCGAGCGGCTGGGACACCCAGGGCCAGGGGGGCGGGGGCATCCACAGCTGGTCACCTACCCTCCCACCCAGACCCCATCACCGCTTCCTGCGGGCGGGGCTCCGGGGAGCGCCCTGGCCTCCGAGCTACACAGTCCAACCAGCAAGCGGCTGCCTGGCCCTTCGGAGGAGCTGACCAGTTGTCACGGAAACCTCACTTTGTAAATAATGACAGGGAAAAGTAAATCTACAAGCCCTTCCGCTGCCCTGTCAGGAGAGCACGCAGCCCCGGGCCCTGGGGCCTCTGAGGCCGTGGGAGAGGGCAGCCCTGTCTATGTGGCTCTCGGCAAAGGCCAGGCCCTTCCACAGCATCTGCACAGGCGGAGGGCGGAGGGCTGGGCCAGTGCGGCTCAGGGGGAGGCGTCCCATCAGACACTCGCCCTGCTTCCTGCCCAGGGAGCTGGCACCTGAGAACTCCCCAAGGCCACCTCCCAGCCCCAGGGAAAGGGGGTATCCGCCAGCCCAGCTCCCTTTGGCTGGCACCTCGTCCCCACAGCCAGCTCAGGTGTGTGGGCTGCCAGGAGGGGCCCATCCCGCCCTCGAAGGGCCGCCACACCCTGCCCCCGGGGGCCAGGAGGAAGGCAGTCCAGGAGGGTGGCCCTGGGGCGGGTGAGAGGCTGGGCGTGTCCTGACCAAGGCCGCCAGCGCCCCCTCCACGGGGCCTCTGCCTGGGAGCTGCAGCCGCGGTAACACAGAAAGCCCTGTGCACGGGCCCGGGAGGCGCGCTGCCGGCAGGAATGAAGGAGCCAGTCCTCCTACACCTGCCGTCCGGCCTGGCCCTGGGCACCACTCCACGGCCGGTGGGCAGGCCTGGCAGGTGCTGGCAAGAGACAAAGTGAGGACAGGATGCCGCTCGGCTTGGCATGCACGCTGCGTTCTCCCTCACAGCCCGTCCGCGGGGCACACACTTCCGCTTATGTAAAGGGCCTCAGACCCAGTGCTTCCTCAATCCAGACCATCATCTGTGCCCTCCCCACGCCCCACCCTCTCCACAGAGAAAGGAACCAGACTGAGCTCTCACAGCCCTGGCTCCTGGCGCTGCCCCAACCCGAACCCAGAGCCGGTGCTGCCGGCCGGGGAGGGCAGTGGCCAGGCTGCCTGGGCTGGGCCAGCAGGGATGCTCAGAGCCGGACCCAGGCAGCAGCCAACTCCACCGGGTAAGGAGCTGCCGACCACCCAATGTGCCTACCTGGGAAGTCAGGGCGGAAATCCTTGCCCAAAAGCCTTCCCCACCCCCATCCCTGAGTCCCCTCAAGTCCCTGTGTGCCTGGCCTGCCCAGGGCAGCCGCCGCCCCTTCTTCCTGCCGCCGTCCCCCCTGCACCCCTCCCCTCCCCTGAGCTCAGAGGCCTGCGGCGCTGCTCCCAGCAGTGGGCTCGGCGCCCCCAGGAGGCCGCTTGCTGGGTCTGGTCAAGTCCAGGATCCCCTCGGGCAGAGAAAAGGCCCCAAGGCCTCGGGGCACCCCAGAGCCAGTGCCTAGAGAGCTGAGCTCTTCCCACCTGGTGGACCAACCAGGGTCTCCCCAGTTTCTCGCAGCCCCCAACTCACGGCTGTGTCTTCTCCCTGGGAAAGACCTCGTCGACTCGCCTCCTGAGCACCTTCAGGGACAAGCTGCGCCGGAGCAGCAGCGAGAGCATGGTCTCTGAGTCTGCTCCTGGCCCTCCGCAGCCACAGCCACAGCCACAGCCACAGCCACAGCCACAGCCACAACCAGGCGACTGGAGAGGCCCCGGCCTAAAGCGGTGCCCTTTGGACTTGCCCCTCCCTGCGGTGTGGATGCCGTGCCTAAGCAACCCTGGCTTCTCCTCTCGGCATGCCCAGCACACCTCCCACCCGAGGACATACCGAATCATCCTGCCACACACCGTGCATGCCTGACCTTTACCAACCCAGAGAGCAAAGCCACCCAGACCCTGACACCCCAGGGAGCACAGTCACCCAGACCCTGACACCCCAGGGAGCACAGCCACCCAGACACTGACACCCCAGGGAGCACAGTCACCCAGACCCTGACACCCCAGGGAGCACAGCCACCCAGACACTGACACCCCAGGGAGCACAGACACTGACACCCAGGGAGCACAGACACTGACACCCCAGGGAGCACAGTCACCCAGACTCTGACACCCCAGGGAGCACAGCCACCCAGACACTGACACCCCAGGGAGCACAGACCCTGACACCCCACGGAGCACAGCCACCCAGACACTGACACCCCAGGGAGCACAGACACTGACACCCCAGGGAGCACAGACACTGACACCCCAGGGAGCACAGTCACCCAGACCCTGACACCCCAGGGAGCACAGCCACCCAGACACTGACACCCCAGGGAGCAAAGACACTGACACCCCAGGGAGCAAAGACACTGACACCCCAGGGAGCACAGCCACCCAGACACTGACACCCCAGGGAGCACAGACCCTGACACCCCAGGGAGCACAGCCACCAGACACTGACACCCCAGGGAGCACAGACACTGACACCCCAAGGAGCACAGCCACCCAGACACTGACACCCCAGGGAGCACAGACCCTGACACCCCAGGGAGCACAGCCACACCAGACACTGACACTGGGCGCTTCCCTTCGCTTCCCTCCGAGCCGTGCGCTCACGGGCAGCGCTCCTGTCTCCGGCACCCGCGGCGCTGTGTGTTCAGGACTCACGACCTGGCCCTGGGCCCCAGGGTTTGGTTCTGTTACAGCCACGGACTGGGCGGGGACACTCCTGGGAATGGACCCCAGCTGAGGGGGAGCTGTGCCACTTCCTGGCACTCTGGTGAGGAAGGTGAGGGGGCACTGATGCAAATCATACGTCCGCTGATTTATCGTTTTGTTCCACGTGGTCATGAGGAAAACAGGTGAGCAGACGCTGCCCCTAACTGTGGAGGGCATTTTGTCTTCATCTGTCCAGAATGCATACTCTGCTGCTCTGGGGTGAAATGCTCTAAATATATAAACGCAACAAAATAAAAATCACAGGAAATAGGAGTTGAAAGAGATCTTGGAAATTAGCTGGTTCGAGTGCCAGCTTCCACCTGTGAGGAGACGGGACCGCGGGAAGGAAGCCCGGCCGGCCGAGGGCAGGCGGGATGACGAAGGGCACACACGGAGCTGGGTCGGAGGAAGAGCTGCCGAGGGAGAAGCCAGACACTGCCCTGCCCGGCCGGCGGGGCTCAGGGGCTGAGCATCGACCTATGAACCAGGAAGTCACAATTGAATACCCAGTCAGGGCATATGCCCCGGTTGCAATGGGGGCCATACAGAAGGCAGCTGATCAATGATTCTCTCTCATCATTGTGTTTCTATCGCTCTCACCCTCTCTGAACTCATAATAACAATAATAATACATACGTACTGTCCTTGCTATCAAAACACCAACCAGAGAAGAGGGAGAGCAAGATGCTGAAGAAAGAATAACAGAAAACTTCCTCTTCCTGGTGAAAGAAATAGACTTACAAGTCCAAGAAGCACAGAGAGTTCCAAACAAGAGGAACCCAAAGAGGCATCATAATTAAAATGCCAAGTGTTAACGACAGAGAATCTTAAAAGCAGTTAGTTACCTTCAAGGGAGCACCCATACAACTGTCAGCTGATTTCTCAACAGAATCTTTGCAGGCCAGAAGGGAATGGCAAGAAATATTCAAAGTGATGAGTAGCAAAACCTACAACCAAGATTACTCTACCCAGCAAAGCTATCATTTAGGATTGAAGGTCAGATAAAGAGCTTCACAGGCAAGAAAAAGCTAAAGGAATTCATCACCGGCAAACCAGGATTACATGAAATATTGAAGGGCATTCTCTAAGAAGGAGAAGGAGGAAGAGGAGGAGATGGAGGACAAACAAGAGGAGAAGGAGAAAAAAAGATTTTTTAAAAATATGAATAAAATAGCAATAAATACATATATATGAACAATTAAATCTAAAAATCAAAACAAACAAGGAATCTAATGAACAAAATAAACTAAGGAATAAAATAGAATCAGAGGCATGGAACAAACTGACGAATCTCAGAGGGAAGGGGAGTGGAGAGGTTGGAAAAGATTAACCTAAGATTTTATATGCAGGAATGCATTACCTATGGACTCAAACCACAGGGTGGTGAGGGTGGGGTGGGGCAGGAACTGGGTGGAGGGGGACATGAGGGGAAAGGTGGGACATATGTAATACTCTCAACAATAAATATTTTTTAAAAAGAAAGAAAATCCATATATAACTTGTTGGCCCAACAGCAGATTGAAAACACTAGATGAGCCCCAGCCATTTGGTTCAGTGGTTAGAACGGTGGCCCGCAGCCTGGAGGGTTGAGGGTTCAATTCCTGGTCGAGGGCACATACCTTGGTTGCAGGTTCATCCCCGCCCTGTGAGCAGAAGGCAACCAATCGATGTGTCTCTCTCTCATCCATGATTCTCTCTTTCCCTCTCCTCCTCCTTCCCTCCTAATTTCTATAAAAGTCTATGGAAAAAATACCCTCAATTGAGGATTTAAAAACACAAATGAAAACACTAGACTTTCATTCAGAGCAGTGCTCCCTATTACAGCCCAAACCGGAACCAACTCCCATGCCCACACGAAGGCGAAGGGACCGTGTCCGCCCCGACCAGGAGCACTGCTCAGCTCGAGAAGGGATGGACTAGCCGTCAGGCGGCAGCACGGACCAGCCCGGAAGAAACACATCCTGGGCCTCCATGTCACAAGCTCTAGAAACATAAGCTGCTCCTCAGCCTCGGAAAGGGCTCGTGGCTGCCGGGCTGGGAGGCGGGAGGGAGGGACTCTCACCTGAGGAGCGTGCTCCTGCCTTTAAGAGTGGTGAAGGCTGCACAGTGTAGACATGTGTTTACTCACTCAAACATGAGCAGTTACAGAAATTACACTTCAGGAAAGCGCTTAGGTAACTATACCCTCCCGCCCTGCTGACGCCTGCAGAGAATCTGTGTTGTTGGCACATGCCTTGGGCTCCTCCCTTAGCAGCTGGCATGAGGACACCCCACTGGGACCCAGCCCACTGCCCCAGGAGGTAACACAGTGTCCCCGGAGCCAGCGGAGCTGGTGCCCCAACTCCCAGCCCCCAGCATTGTGCGAGCCCAGCAGTCAGGAGGGAGGCAGCAGTGCCCTCTGGAGGGAGCTCGTCACCCGAGCCCTCCCTGCCCAGCAGCCAGGCCCCAGGTGGCGTCAGCGAAGGCCTCTCACACCGGGACTGGCAGAGGCCCTGGTGTGCAGAGAACTGAGGCCCAGGTCTCCCCGCCACAGCAGGATCACCGGGAGGGCGCCCAGACTCCCCAGTGTACGGAGGACAGCCGAAGGCACCCGAGGGCACCGGGCCTGAAGGCCGTGGGAAGGAGTCGCCTTCAGCCCTGAACGGGCCGGGGGAGAGGAGAGGGACCCTCTCAGCCTCTCGGCCCTCCAGCATCCTGGGCATGGAGCAGCCCACTCGCCCAGTACCGCCGCAGGCCACGTGCCGGTGCCCGGGGCGGTGTGGGCATGCCAGGGCAGCTGGCCCAGGGGACAAGGCCTGAAGTCCGGGTCCTGGCCGAGGCTCTGCCACATTTGCCACATGCCCCCAAGGTGGCCAGTTTCTTCCCCTGGAACAAGGAGGCTGACGCGGAGCCGAGAGGCCCCCCCACACACACACCTTGTCTCCCACGCCCCCAGACTTGGCAAAATCCCCGCGGCTGAGCTCCTGGCCGCCCTGGAAGGGAGCAGCCATGACGCTGCTAAGAGAACCCAGGTGAGCCTCAGGCAGGAGGAAAGGCTTACACAACACACGCTGATTTAAAAACAACAACGTATTCAAAATGCACGCAGACCTCCTAAAACTTAACCATAACCGGCAGCCCAGGAGGAAAACGGGCAAAGCTCTGAACACGCCCGTGGAGCAGCAAATGCCGTGGGCAGGGGCAGCTGCACGCACGTCCTCCAGGCCCAACTGAGCGACCGCTCAGATCCGAGCGGGCAGCCTGGGCAGCAGCTGGACAGGAGCCTCCGGCCAGGAGCCTGCGGAGGAAGCCGCGTGGGGAGGAAGGCGCGTGGAGAGGAGGGACTGCTCGGAGGTGGCGCTGGCCGACGGCTGGGCCACACCCTGTGCAGCATGCCCACTAGGTCCTGCTCGAACCCGAGTCCTGGGAGAGGTCCCGGAGGGCGACGGTCGGGGGTTAGGGGCTGTGACATGGAAGCAGCAGGACCGGAGGGACTGTGGCTTCTACCAGGGTTCGAGGTGCCGGTGCAGGGCGCTGTGGTGCTGTCCTGTTTGGGGGCTTAGACACAGGTAAGCGCCTGTTACCCAACCGAGGAGCCCACTGCCCGCCTCCTGCCCACTGCGGGCGGGGACGCAGGCTCTGAGCGCCTCTGCCCTGCGGCACCGCCGGGGAGGGCACCGCCGGGGACGGCACCGCCGGGGAGGGCACCGCCAGGGACACGGTGCGTGGCCAGCTGCTCTGTGAGGATGCGGGAGTGGGAGCAGGAGGGATCGATGCATGTTCTCGCGGTGCAGGGCGTGCTCTCTATGATAAAATTAAAGAATTCCTCAACATTGGGTGGGAGGCAGCTACTCGGGAGATTACATTGAGAAATGCAAATATTTAACTTATTAAGTACATAGATGACCTAGCTGCCATTTGTACACAGTGTGAGTGTGTTATCACTGCCGGTATTTTCTAAGTGGCAATTCTGCAATGAGGCACAAGCTGTTCAAGGAGATAAATACTGAGTCAGACCGGCCAGGTAGCTCAGTGGGTAGCGCGCTGTCCCACTGCCCTGAGGCTGCAGGTTTGGTCCCTGGTCAGGGCACAGGCAAGAGGCAACCGCTGAGAGCATAAATGGAGGAGCAATAAATCGAATTTCTCCTTCTCTCACGTCAATAGATTAAAAAATTAAAATAGAAAAAATAGGTTTCCTTCAAACTCACTTTAATGAGACAGTTTATTTATAATTAGTGTATGTTATTTCTATTAAAGTCCTTTTCTTACTCTTGTGACGAAAAATCAAAATGTATCATGTTAAAATATAAGAAATGAAAGTATGTTCTTTTTTTTAAATATATTTTATATTGATTTTTTTACAGAGAGGAAGAGAGAGGGATAGAGAATCAGAAACATCGATGAGAGAGAAACATTGATCAGTTGCCTCCTGCACCGCCCCACTGGGTATGTGCCCGCAACCAAGGTACAAGCCCTTGACCGGAATCAAACCTGGGACTCTTGAGACTGCAGGCCAATGCTCTATCCACTGAGCCAAACCGGTTAGGGCTAAAAAGGCTATTCGTAAAAACAAAATAAAATTAAGAATAAATAAAATAAAATAAAATTTAAAAAAAGGCTATTCTTGTCCAGCCAGCGGGGCTCAGTGGTTGAGCACTGACTTATGAACCAGAAGGTCATGGTTTGATTCCCAGTCAGGGCACAGGCCCGGGTTGTGGGCTCGATCTCCAGTGTGGGGTGTGCAGGAGGCAGCTAATCAGTGATTCTCTCTTATCATTGATGTCTCTTTCTCTCTCCTCCTCCCTTCCTCTCTGAAAGCAAAAAAAAAAAAAAAAAAAAAAAAAAAAAAAAAAAAATTAAAAAGAAGAAAAAATAGAAGAAGAGCCGAAACCGGTTTGGCTCAGTGGATAGAGCATCGGTCTGCGGACTGAAGGGTCCCGGGTTCGAATCCAGTCAAGGGCATGTACCTTGGCTATGGGTGCATCCCTGGTAGGGGGTGTGCAGGAGGTAGCTGGTCGATGTTTCTCTCTCATGGACGTTTCTAGCTCTCTGTCCCTCTCTCTTCCTCTCTGTAAAAAAATCAGTAAAATATATCTTTAAAAAAAGACACGCAGCACCACAGGGTCATCGGCGAATTGCAAACTGAAGCCCCTGCGCCCCCACTGCCAGACTCCACGCTGAGGCCGGAGCACTCGGAGCGGCAGGAGCTCACCGGGACCCACACACGGCCGCCACTTTGGAAGGCAGTCTGGTCATTTCCTAACGAACCGAACATCCTCCTGATTACCTCTATTGCACTCTACAGTCCATTAATTATATTAAAATAAATGTAAAAATTTAGTAGGTACATGGAAGCAATTAAAGCAAAATCAAGTCAAAAAACTGTCATGGACAAAAGCCCACCGTCTCATGGAAAACCGTTATGGCTGGCTCTGGCCGCAATGGCAGCGGCCACGTCCGGGTAACTGGTCAGTCAGGGAGGCGCCCTGGGCTGTGGTGTCGCCGCCCTCAGGGGCACTGTCCTGAGGAAGCACAGAGGGTCCACCACACAGACCCACTCCCTGAGGAGCCAGGCTCGGAGGCCCAGAGGCCCGGAGGCCCGGAGAGCCATCAGGCAGTCAGAGCTCTGGATTCTGAGGCCACACGGAGCGAGCGCAGGCCCAGGGCTTGGAGGAACCCAGGGAAGGGCACCACTGGCTGGGAACAGGGCGCACATCGCTACCTGATGGACTACACAGCTCAGGTTTCCACCCGCACGGTACCCACAGGCATCGGAACACCGAGCTCAGCCAGCTGGGGGGGAGAGGGCGGGAAGCCTCCTCCAGGTGGGCAGGCGGGCGGTGGGCAGGCGGGCAGGCAGGCACACCTCCAGTATCCAGCGTGCCCCCTGCCAGGGCCGGGCCGGGAGGCCAGGACAGCGGGGAGGAGCCAGAACCGCGCCCTGCGCTCCCCAGCCCCTCACACACGATGCCCCTCCACGAGTTCTGTGGAGAGTCACTGTGAGGCCTCCCCTGGGTGGTCTTACGGGCACGAGCCCAGCACTGGTGGCACCTGGCACGCTCCGCTAGGTACCCGCTCAGAGAAGCACTCAGCCTCAAGCCAGGTTTGGGAGACACACCGCACCCTAGACTTTACCCCCTTCCAAAACCCAAGCAAGCCACGGCGTTTCCAGGCAGCGGGGGCTGGCATGGTCTCCATCACCCGCCCTCCCTTACACAGCGTTCGCCCTCGGTCAGGCATGTGATGGGGCACAGAGGAGAGCCCTGGGTTCTAGTGCCCACTGTGCTGACCTTGGGCAAGCCACTCTGCCTCGGTTTCCCCATTTGTAGCACAGGCTGAGAGCTGCCTGAGTGAGCGTGAGGGTGAGGATGCAGGGGGAGCGGGCCAGGGCTTCTCCCCACAGCGGTGGATGCTCCGCGCACACATCGCGGCAGCAGCAGCAGCGGGGAAATGGTTTTGTGAAAGCAATTCTTTCTCCCTCGACGTTAACTCCCAGCTGGAAAGCTGCCTCCAGTGGATGGAAATTCCGTTTTCCTGGCATTTCTGACGCCCAATCCAACGTGCCTGCAGCCACGGCGCAAGTTCAGCACGTGCCCACCCCATGCACCCGCCCAGCTGCTGTGATCCAACACATCTCAGACGGCCACACGCATGTTCCGCAGGAAACATGGGGGCAAACCTCTGTGGCCTTGGATTTGACAATGATTTCTTAATATGACAATAGAAGTACAAGCAATCAAAAAAAAAAAAAAAGAAAGAAAAGAAAAGAAAAGAAAATTTAAGCTGTTGGACACCAAAACTTGGACTTTTGTGCGTCCAGAGACAGCATCGAATTGAAAAGAGCCCAAACCACAGTGAGGCTCGCGCACACCCGTCCGAATGGCTGTCATCAGAAGGCAGCGCAGCCCTAGCCAGTGTGGCTCAGTGGATGGAGCATCGGCCTGTGGACTCAGAGGTCCTGGGTTCAATTCCAGTCAAGGGCATGTCCCTTGATTGCGGGCACATCCCCAATAGGGAGTGTGCAGGAGACAGCTGATCGATGTTTCCCTCTCATTGATGTTTCTGACTCTCTATCCCTTTCCCTTCCTCTCTGTAAAAAAAAATCAGTAAAATTTATTAAAAAAACAAAATAAAGTAAGAAAGCAGGTAGCGCCCAGGTGCTGGGTGAGGGAAGGAGCGGCCTGTGAGGACGGCAGCTGGTGCAGCCTCTGGGGCCACAGCCCGGGGCTCCCACAGGCCGCCAGGGTGCCACAGGAGAGCCAGGGAGCCTGGCACGTGGCACAGGGCTCAGAGACACACGGTTCCAGGCCACGCCGCTTCCGGCCACCGAGCACATGGCACACTTGTCTCCTCCTCGAGGGCACTCGGGAGAGAAAGCTCCATTTCTCCCTGCAGGTGAGCGGCTCCCACCACCTGCCAGGAAGCAGAGAACAGACACTCCCTAGGTGCCCTGTGCCAACCACACCCGGACGGACACAGTCAGGGAAAGGCGTCTCTTCTGGCTCCTGAGCACAAAGCTGGCTACTGGTCTAGTGACCCCAGACCCTCTAGAACCCCACCTTGGAAAACAGGTGCGACCCCAGGGCTCTCTGCAGGCACCAGGCCTCCCTTCCTCCAGGTGCAGCGGCTTTTCTCCCCAAACTCCAAGGGCCCCCGACCCTGCCGCGGGGAGCAGCAGGCAGTGGCGGCTCCTCCAGGCTGCCCTGGTCCAGCCTCCAGGCCCTTTCCTCTCCTCTCCAGCCCCCCCACCCCCGCACCCCGCCCTGGCTCGCCGCCTTCCCGTGGCCCGCTTCCCAGGAGCCACGCAGCCCTCGGACCGCGCTTTCCCGTGTTTCCCGGACCCAGGGGCCAGCCTGGCTCTCCTGGCCCATCCACCCTAAGCCCTTCTCACTTCCTGTCCACTTCAATAAACATCTCAGTTACTTGGGCTCCTATTGTGAAATCCTTCCCACACAAAGTCAAGAACTCACACACGACAGGCGTGCGAAGGCAGGTGGCTCGGGGCCAGGCCTTCCGGGGGCAGTATGACCTGGCAATGCCTCTTCTGAGCTGGTTTTTGGGTTGTTGTTTTTTTAAATCAATCTTTATTGTTCATATTATTACAAAGGTTCCTCATTTCTTCCCCCCTCCACCAGGTTCCCACCCCACCCTCTGCCCCCTCCCCATCCACCATTGTCCTCATCCATAGGTGCAGTTTATGTTCAGTCTCTTCTTCCCTCCCTTTCCCCAATAGTAAATCCCTTTTCAGATAGTAAATCAGTTACTTAGCATTTTCTCATATCAATAATACCTCCACATGCCCAATGATACACTTCACACAAAAGACATTTCCCAATAGGTCCACCAGCCTCATCCAGGCCCCACCCAAGGCACTCACAGATCAACACCCCAGTCCTAAACTAACTCAACACATCCAGATCTAAGCCTTCATCACTTGATTCAGCAGACCCTCAAGTTCCCGCGAAAGTTTCCAGCCATGTCTGAGAAGCAGCCGTGGGGCAGGGGCAGGCAAGGAGCGAGCTGTTCTGGGCCTGGCTGCTCAGGGCCTGGCCTCTGTTGCTCTGGTCACTGCCGCTCCCGACCTAGTTGCTCTGGACTTGGCTGCTGCTGCTCCGGGCCTGGCCGCTCCCAGCCTGGCAGCCGCTGCTCCGGGCCTGGCCGCACCCAACCCGGCTGCTCCGGGCCTGGCCGCTCCCAGCCTGGCAGCCGCTGCTCCGGGCCTGGCCGCACCCGACCCGGCTGCTCCCCCGGGCCTGGCCGCTCCCAGCCTGGCAGCCGCTGCTCCGGGCCTGGCCGCACCCGACCCGGCTGCTCCCCCGGGCCTGGCCGCTCCCAGCCTGGCAGCCGCTGCTCCGGCCTAGCCGCACCCGACCCGCCTGCTCCCCCGGGCCTGGCCGCTCCCAGCCTGGCAGCCGCTGCTCCGGGCCTGGCCGCACCCGACCCGGCTGCTCCCCCGGGCCTGGCCGCTCCCAGCCTGGCAGCCGCTGCTCCGGGCCTGGCCGCACCCGACCCGCCTTGAGCTGGTTTTTGTTAATCCTCACCGAGAACATTTTTCCCCACTGCTTTCCAGAGAGAGGAGGTTGGGGGAGGATAAGAGAAGGAGAGAGAGAAACATCCATGTGAGAGAGACACATCAACTGGTTGCCTCCCCCACGCTCCCTGACCAGGAGTGGGGAGCAAACCACAACCCAAGTATATGTCCTTGACTGAGAATCAAACCCTCCTCGACCCTTTGGTGTGTGGGCCGATGCTCTAACCATTGACCCACACTGGCAGGACTGAGTTGTTTTTTTAATCCTCACCTGAGAATATGTTCTCATTGATTTTTAGAGAAAGGGGGAGGGGGGGGAGAAAGATTTTTTAAAAATCCATGTGAGAGAGAAACATGGATAGGATGCCTCCCTCAGGTGTTCCGACTGGGGTGAACCCGCAACCCAGGCACATGCCCTGACCGGGAGCTGAGCCCGCCACCTTTGGGTGGATGCTCGTACCAACCGAGCCACCTGCCAGGCTCTGCTTCTGAGTATTTGCCTGAAGAAAAAGCACTCACTGAAGAAAACACGTGACCATGGCCATGGCAGTGCCATTCAGAACAGCCAGGACTGGGAGCAGCTGGTGTCCACGGGTTAGAGGGCAGTAAGACGGTCACGTGCACGGGGGAATATGCCGCCGTGAGAGTGGCATCCTGGCCTCCCTCCTGGGAGCGGACCACGCCTTCCCGCCCCCCCTTCTCGCTGGCACGTCACGGTCACCATCACCTTCCTCGCTTCCAAGCTCCAGGGCCCTTCCTTTGCCTCTGCAACTTGCTTCCTAAGCCCATGTCTTCTACCAACTACTTCTCCCACATCTGTGATGTTATAGATAAATGTTCTCTCTTTTTTACATATATTTTTATTGATTTCAGAGAGGGATTGAGAGATAGAAACATCAATGATGAGAGAGAATCATTGATCGGCTGCCTCCTGCACACCCCCTACTGAGGATCCAGCCCATGCCCTTGGCTGGAATCGAACCTGGGGCCCTTCAGTCCACAGGCGGACTCTGTATCCACCGAGCCACACCGGCCAGGCGGAAAGGTGCTTTTCTGTCAGTTAGACCTGGGAACAGAAACCACTGCCAGAGCGGGCGTGGCCACTGCCGGAGTGTGAGGCCTTGGGAGGACATCATAGAATAAAGCAGCTCGCTCTCTCTCTCTCTCTCTCTCTCTCTCTCCCTCTCCCTTCCTCTCTGAAAAAAAAAATGTTTTTAAGTGACAAGACAGCCCACTGAATGGGAGAGAATCTTTGCAAATCACACTGCTGAGAAGAAACTTGTCTAGAAGGAATTCTTCACCTCAAAATAAAAGTGAGGGGACTTATAATCTGATGGAGCACCGGTTCATCTGAAAACACTCCCAGACCTGTAAGTCCTGGAACACAGACTCCGGGAACAGGGCTGAGCTTTCCGGATCTGCTTTCCCAGGTCGGTCACCCGCACGCCCCCGTGACCGGAGCGAGTGAGGAGGAGGTGGCCCGCTGTGGACAACGGACAATGGGCACTGCCCAGCCCGCGGGCAGAGTGTGAAGCATGGTCAGGCCGACCCCACCAGGAGCCACACCGTCTCTCCTCACCTGGCGACCGGGAACAATGGCCGGGCTCTGCTGGTCCGGGACCGCTTGTAATCGCATTCCGTTCCCAGCCCCCCCGGCCCAGTGGTCAGCAAACTCCTCAGTCCACAGAGCCAAACATCAACAGCACAACAATGGAAATGTCTCTGGAGAGCCACATTTTTTAAACTTAAACTTCCTGCCGAAACCGGTTTGGCTCAATGGATAGAGCGTCAGCTTGGGGACTGAAGGGTCCTGGGTTCGATTCGGGTCAAGGGCATGTACCTTGGTTGAGGGCATATCCCCAGTAGGGGGTGTGCAAGAGGCAGCTGGTCGATGACTCTCTCTCATCAATGTTTCTAACTCTCTATCTCTCTCCCTTCCTCTCTGTACAAAATCAATAAAATATATTAAAAAAAAAAAAAAAGCATTGAACTTAAACTTCCTCTAACGCCACTTCTTCAACATAGACTCGCCCAGGCCGTGGTATTTGTGGAAGAGCCACACTCAAGGGGCCAAAGAGCCGCATGTGGTTCGCGAGCCGCGGTTTGCCAACCACTGCCCAAGCTCACTTCCCAGTGGGACCTGGGCCCGCACCTGCTGGAGGACAGGTTGGATGCTGTGAGTGCCGTCCTCTTGGTCGGCTGGCCTCTCATTAAGCCTCAGAGGATTCCACCTGCCTCCGTTATCGGGCATCGCGACAGGCAGCCGAGCCCACCGGGGTTTCCCGGTCACCAAAGGGCAAATAAGCCCCGTGAGAGCAGGTGGTGAGAACAGACATTTCTCCAAAGACGGACAAACGGCCCCTGAGCTCACAAAAGGTACGCAATATCGTTAGTCATCAGGGAGCTGAGACCAAACCACAAGGAGACGCCACCTCCCCTCCACTAGGGAGGCTAAGACCCAAAAGACGGACAGCTGTGCAGGGGAGCTGCTGGCGGGAGCGTGGGGAGCAGCCTCTGGCAGACAGCAGCAGGTCCTCCAAAGGCTCGCACAGCGGGCGAGGGAACAGGTTCCATGAAAAGTGACCTCCGGTGATCTTATCCTAAGTTCCCAACGGGCAGGTCACGGTGGTGGCCGCCTCAGGCCTGGAACTCCCTGTGCTGTGCCTCTGGGTTCCCAGACCTCTGAAATGCAGAACCAGTCTAGCCGTACCACCCGGAACGCCCCATCTCGGCTGAAATGCGGAAACACAACCCTGGGGAGAATACAAGCCCTCAGGGAGCGCTCATCTGTCACCTATCCCGACTCCAATCCTGCCTTGCTTTCCCTTCATTGAATCCTCCTGTGTTCCTTCCTTAACATAAACCATAAAGGAACTGTGGCGTGGCTCAGTGGCCGGGCATCGACCTGTGGACCAGGCGGTTACAGTCAGGCCACAGGCCCAGGTTGCAGGTTCCATCCCCGGTGTGGGGGGTGCGGGAGACAACCGATCAATGATTCACTCTCATCACGGATGCTCCCCTCTCTCTCTCTCTCTCTCCCCCCCTCCTTTCCTCTCTGAAATCAATAAAAATATATTAGAAAAAAAAACAACAAAAACTGTCTTCCTGACATTTGTCATCAGTTTGGCTCAAATAAAATAAAATAAAATTCTCTACAAGTTTGAATGTTTCTTACTTCCACACTGAATTACCATATGACCCAGCAATTCCATTCCTGTTTGGGCACATTATTCCCCTTCCCACGAGCCAAGCCCCTGAGCCAGCAGCTGGCGGCCCACAGTTCAGTGCAGTTTGACGAGGAGGTACCAGTGCGCACAGACTCCACCGGAGGCCTCAGTCACCGAGGCTGCCCACCTTGGACGCAGCCACAGGTCCCGGAGCACCTGCTGCCGGTGATGTGGCTGTACTTATTATTTTTGTTAATCCTCACCCGAGACTATTCTCCCATTGATTTTTAAAGAGAGTGGAAGAGAGGGGGGAGGGACAGAGAGAGACATCAATGTGAGAGAGACATATCTATTAGTTGCCTCCACAAATGCTCAACAGGGTATGCGCTGGATACAACTTGGGACCCTTCAGACCGTGGGCCAACGCTCTAATCACTGGGCCAAACGGGCATAGGTCGTCCCCCCCCACCCCCGGGTAGAATGATCTGCTGGAGCCGGCATCACCAGGCTCAGCGTGAGCCCGTCACCCTACCTCACAGAGACAGCGGGTCCAATCTTGCTCCCAAAAGCGCGGACCGGGGCCCAGCACCGTGGCCGCAGCCCTGCGGAGCCCCGGGGCCCCGGACCCTTCCAGGCAGGCCCACGGAGGCGGAGGCGCAGCGCCCAGGCCAGCAGCTTCATCCCGCCAGAGGCCCAGTCCCTCTGGTCTCCAGCGGCCCTGCCTCCAGGAGCTGGGCGGGTCTCCAGAGGCCTCGGGGTCGCCCTCCCTCAGCAGCAGGGCCTTCAGGATGCTCCTGGCTGGCAGGCCAGTGATGCAAGCAGAGCTCATGACTCAGCCTGAAGTCACACAGCCAGGCAAATGAGGCAGAGAGCAGGGCCCGGCCAGCCAGTGGAGAGGAAATAGGTGGGGCTGTGCCAAAGCCACCAAGAACGCTGTACCAGGCACAAGCCAGAGATACTGATCAGACAGGCGAGGTGAAGGGGTCTGTACTGTGGGTAATGCCAGCGCCTGGCCGGGGCCTTGCCAGCCAGGGCACCCACTTCCGGGAGGCATCCGCTTCAAGCATGATGCCAGCGAGCTGGTGGCTGCAGAAGCCCGGCCTCGCCTGCCAGGTCCTTTGTTTGAGATCGGGGCTGATTTCACTCTGACCATCTGAGCCACTTGTTCTTTCCTCTCCGGACTCTAAGTTCTCCTTACCTCATCGTCCACCACAGCGAACACAAAAAAAGCAGAACCGACAGCCTCAGGCTCAGGCTGGCCCCCTAGCTTGCTCGCTCCCCCTCCCCCCAGCCCCCTGACCTCACTGAGGCCTGCTGCGCATTTCCAGATCCTGTGAGTAATAACTTTCAAAGTTCCCCGATGGTTATCACTGAATGACATTTGGCAATGGCAAGAACCAGTCGCAACACTGGTGCTGATAGGCTGAGAGAGCAGGAGCCACCAGGCCTCTGGGTAGGAGCAGGCAGACCGGGCTGGAAGACACCACACACACCTCCCCCTGCCTCTCCCCTCCTTCCCCCCCCCCCCCGCTGACACACACACACACACACACACACACACACACACCCTGCCAGCGGCTGTCAGGGGGCGACAGGCGGCAGGCACTGGGTCTGGGCTGCAGGGGCGAGGAACGGAGACACACCTACAGGCCCGGCTTCAGGAATGGCTCTCAGCTCCCAGCAGGCGCGTCCTCCTTTTCACTTTAATTGGGGAAAGCACCAAAGGGTTCTGTGAGCAGAGCAAAGGAAATGGCTCCCGCCCCAGCAAACAGCTCCGAACAATCAGCTCTGCTTCCTCTGCCCCCACGCTCCCCTTCCACAGCGTTCGAGAAAACGTCAGACGTCACAGCTGAGCATCCATACACGCGCCCCCCTCTCCCCGGCCGGTCCCTCTAAAGATAAAGGCCTGCCTGGCCGCTGGTTCAGTGGCTGAGCGCTGACCTGTCAACCAGGAGGTCAGGGTTCAATTCTCGGTCAGGACACAGGCCGGGGTTGTGGGCTCGATCTTCGGTGTGGGGCGTACAGGAAGCAGCCGGTCAATGACTCTCTCATCATTGATGAATTTATCCCTCTCCTCCTCTCCCTTCTTTTTCAAGGAAAAAAAAATCATATATATATGTGTGTGTGTGTGTGTGTGTTTAAAATAAATAAAAGCTAAAGACTCACTAAAACACAGTATGAGTCCCTTAATATCATTAACCATCAAGGGACTACAAATGCCTCGGGAATGTTTTAAAGCTGCTGCTGGGGATTCTCTCTGCAGGGGACAGCCTGCGTGTGAGCGGCTTCCTCGGTGACTCAGCTGTCAGGAGCCAGGATGGAGGGCAGCGTGCCCGCCCAGGACCCCCTCAGGGGAGCCCTGTCCCCGAGAAAGCGCACGAGGCCTCCTGGGGAGCAGGGAGCTGGTCAGGTGGTGCGGCCGCTGCCCCACTTACAGGAGCCCAAGAGCGAGCAGCACAGCCTCCCAACCACAGGCACTGCATCGTTTATGGAATGTTCCAGAATGCTACCTCCAAATGTGGTTTCTGTAAATTAGGTTTGTTTCCACTAATTCTACTGCAAACCCAATTCAGAGCCTAGAAAGTCCAACCCCACGGCGTACTCCCCTCCAGCCCACGCACCAGTGTCTGCTGAGGCTGGCCGTTCCCGCTGTCCGGGCCCAGCAGCCCCTGCCTCCAGCACCTCCTCCTGCATCTGCATCCGGAGCCATGACCTTGCAGCCTGCACACGGCCTACCCACGGAGGGCTCCAGGCTGCCGGCCTGGGCCGTGCCACGGCCCACCTCCATCTACAAGCTGGCTGCGATCCCCAAAGAGCCTGCACATCCCTGAGGGAGCCACACCGCTCGCCCACCCCCAGCGCCTGCCATAGGCCACGCCCTCAGCCGACCTCCACAAGCCTTCGGGGCCACACTGATGCCGTGACCACACGCACAGCACAGACCTGCCTGGGGTGAGCCGTGGAAGACGGGGCGTCTGGGCGCCTGGCAGAGGGCACCTCCAGCTGGCAGAGGGCATCCTCAGGTGGCCTCCTCAGCCAAGTCTCTGGCTGTGAGCCTCACTGGCCCCGGGGTAAGTGACAGAGCCGGCCTAACTTTCCACACACCAAGTGCAACCAGGACAAGTGCAATTTGCTAACTAAACGTCAATTATGATTCCTCAAAGCAAACCTATGGAAAAATGCTCTTCTGAGAGTTTAAATGCTGCCCCCAAACCTGCATCTATAGGGTGGGGCCAAGAGGAGAGGCAGCGCCCCACAGCGGCCTAGCCCCCCAAAGCTGGACCCTCAGCGGCCGGGGTTCCCTCTGTGAGCCTCGTTCACGTGGGCAATGCCGGGCTCTGTGCCAAAGGGTTCATCCTGTGATCTCCAACTCACAGGGTTAAGGAAGGTCCTGAAGGTGCACATCCACATGAGGCAGAGCAGGATTCGAACCCAGGACACTGGCCTCCTGAGCCTGCGTCCCACTTTTCCCACAAAAAGAGCTGCCATTCACTTTCCAGGAGCCAGTCGTGCTGCCAGGTGCGGATGCACTTTCTTCTCTTTAGCGCCCAGAACCACCCATGAGAAACAGGCAGAGGGTGGACACATACCCAGGCCTGGGCTGCAAAGCTGGCGCTAACCACTGCCCTCACCAGCCTTTAGAGCCCCTATCCCTTCGACACCTCCTTCAGGAGCCAGAGCATTAACCACTCTTAATTGTGCAGGACGGTGGGGATAGGGGCGTTCTCTCCCTGAGGGACTGGGGAGCCCCCTGGGCAGGACCGCATTCTCCAGGCCCTGTCCCTCCTCGGGGCCCTGCTCCTCGGAGCTCAGTGACACTCGGTAAGTTCATGGGCATCAGTGACACTCGGTAAGTTCACGGGCGTGGCTGTCCGGCCGGGAGCTCCTCTTTCCAAACAGGGTCAGCTCAGGTGTCCTTAAAGGGCCCCACCCTGAGGTGGCCACGCTCCCAGTGTTTCTCCCGGGGCTTCTCCGGGCCACGTCCTCGTGACCTCGGCCTCGTCACGGCCTCCACTTTGGCAGTTGTTCTGGGCACGTGAGCTGCCTCAGCCAGGTATCCCGCCCGGCACCCACAGCCAGGTATCCTACCCGGCACCCACAGCCAGCTCGGCCAGAGACATATGAGCCGTGACTGTGCAGGGGTAGCCCGGACAGCATGGTGGTGGGCAGCTGTGCACACATGAGTCTGAGCTTCTGAAATCTAGCACCTGCTGAAGTTGGGGTTTTCTAAATATTTTCAAAATTAAGTGTATTAAGGTAACATTGATTAAAAACATTATATAAATTTCAGGTGTATTTTTATTTTATGTTTAATATTTTAAAGAATATTTGGGTTTTTTATTTTTTATTAATTTTACCAAGAGGAAGGGAGAGAGAGGAACATTGATTGGCTGCCTCCCGCATGTGCCCCAACTGGGATCAGACCCACCCTCTGAGGTACAGGACGACATTCTAACCAACTGAACCATGCCGGCCAGGGCTAATTATTCATATTAAATTAAATTTATGGGGGTAACACTGGTTAAGAGCCTTATGTAAATTTCCAGTAAGAAGCTGGTTTTTAAAAGACGAGTCTATACAGAACTGCTATTCATGCCCTGGCGGGTTTGGCTCAGTGGACAGAGCGTTGGTCTGCGGCCTCAGGGGTTCCGGGCTGGATTCCGGTCAAGGGCACGGACCTTGGTTGCAGGCTCCTCCCCAGCCCAGGCCTGCTCACGGCACGTGCAGGAGGCAACCAATCCATGTGTTTCTCTCACATGGAAGTTTCTCTCTGTCTTTCCCTCTCTCTTCCACTCTCTCTAAAATCAATGGAAAAAATATTCCCAGGTGAAGAGGAAGAAAGGAAGGAAGGAAGGAAGGAAGGAAGGAAGGAAGGAAGGAAGGAAGGAAGGAAGGAAGGAAGAAAGGAAGGAAGGAAGGAAGGAAAGGTACTGCTATTCATCAGCATCAGGAGTGGATAAAAGCCTGGCGTTCCACGCAGACTGAAACCAGACCTCCCTGGGGGGGGGGGGGGGTGCAGTGGAAAGAACTGTGCTGGGGACAGAAGCCTGGTAGGAGCTGTCCCGGCTCTCGGGGTTGGATGACCTACAGAGGCACTGGGTCTCCCGAACTCAGCCTCCTCCTGACACAGCCGGGTGGTGAGACCCGGCCTCCCTCCCAGGGGAGGTGGGCAAACCGAGTGAGGCGAGAGCTATGTGTGCAAGCCCCGTGCACAGCATGGACCCCAAGGTCACCCAGCCCGCAGGGGGCCTGTCTCCAAACATCAGTCACTCCTATTGTTCCTGCCCCTGGCACTGGGAGTGGGTGGGGCCCAGACAGACCCACGGCCAGTAACAAAGCAATGGAGCAAGGCCCCCCCAAAGATCCCTCCCCCCAGAAAAGCCAAAGCTGACCTTGAGGTCAGTAACGGCCCTGGGCTGGGCTGGGCCAGAAGGAGGTCTGCGGTCAGGGCGCCCCACGGAGCCAGCGCTTACTCTCCCCGGCAGATGTCAACATCCACAGGAAGCTCATTTGGGCTGGACCCAAGGTCAGAGCGATGTCCAGTGTGATATCCAGCCCAGACCGAGGCAGGAAGGCCCTCGCTGCCAGTGGTGCCTGCGCAGGACAGGCCCTGCTGCAGGCCCGGCGCCAGGGAGGCCGCCCGAGCCCTGCCCACCCTGAGCTCAGGCTCAGGGACCGGCGGCCGCTCCCGATGCTGCCCCGGGGATGGGAGCACCCGGAGGCCGCCCTCCGTCCAGGCAAGGAGCCAGCTCCCCGCTCCGCTCCTCCGGGGCCTCCGCACGGGGCCCTGAGGGAGCGGGTGGTGGGAGGGCTGCGGGCCCCATTGTGTGCGGTGCGGCCAGCGCCGGGCCAGCCCTCCCTTCAGCTGCCCCAGGGGCGGCTTTTCCGTCCCTCCCGCGGGCGCCGGCTCTCCCCAGACCGAGCAGGTGCCCGAGGCGGGACCGGACACCGCAGCCTCCGCCCACGGGGCGCCCATCCCGGCGCTGGCCGAGCTCCGGACGCCGAGCCGCGAGCGAGCGGGCCCAGCGCCCAGGGGCCAGCGGAGCCGGGGTCAGGGGGACTGAGGCGGCCCGGGCGCCGGCGGCGGGGCGGGGCGGGGCGGGCGGGCGGCACTCGGACCCCGGCCCGGAGCGGGCGCCGCCGACTGTCCCGCAGACGGCCTGCGCGGCCGGGCGCCGCGGGGCTGTGCGGGCCGCGGGCGGGGCGGCGCGGGCGGCGGCACATCCCCGGGCGCCCCGGCGGGGGCGGCGGTGAGGGCGGGCGGGGCGGCGGCCGCTGAGGGGGCGGCCGGAGGCCCGGCAGCCGGTGAGGGGCCGGAGGTGGCGGGCGCGGGGCAGGCCGCGCGGGCCCCGGAGCCCGGCCGCGCTTACCGGCAGATCTGGATGGCGGACGGGGTCTCTCCGGTGGGGCCCGACATGCTGGCGGCGGCGGCGGCGGCGGCGGGCGGCCTCCCGAGCGCGCAGGTGTCCGGCAGGCCCCGCGGGGAATGAATGAGCCCGGGTCGCGCCATGCGGAGGGAGGGGAAGGGCGGGCCCCGGCGCCCGGGGGCGGGGCCTGCGCGCCGGCAGCCAATCAGACGCGGCCTCCCGCCCAGGCCCCGTCCCGCGCGCCCCGCCCCCCGGCCTCTCGGGCGTCCCGTGCCGGCGGCGGGGCGCCGCTTCCAGAAGGTTCGGCGGCGGTTGGGCGGCGCCGGCGGGGTGGGGCCGCGTGGGTCTGCCTCGCCCCGCGCGGCGCGTGTCTGTGCGGGGCTTCCGGGGGCTTCCGGCCGCGGCGCCCGGCCGCTCGGTCTCTGGGGTGTTCCCTAGGGACTCTCAGGCTAAAATGAGCCCCGAAAAGAAATAGTAAATAAAATAAAATAAAATAATAAAATACAACCGAAACCGGTTTGGCTCAATAGAGCGTCGGCTTGGGGACTGAAGGGTCCCGGGTTCGATTCCGGTCAAGGGCATGTACCTTGGTTGCGGGCATATCCCCAGTGGAGGGGAGGGGGTGCAGGAGGCAGCTGATCGATGACTCATCGATGTTTCTAACTATCTCCCTTCCTCTCTGTACAAAATCAATAAAATATATTTTAAAATAATAATAATAATAATAAACAATAATAAAATACAATACAATAATTAAATTAAATTAAATTAAATTAAAATAATAAAATAAAATACACCCCGAGAGGAAGTGGGAGGCGGCTTCCCGTGGATGGGCGTGCGGGCTGAGCTGCTTTTCTGGTCCGTGGGCTGCACCGGCCAGAGGCAGGGCCCTGGAGCCTGGGTTCTGCAGAGCCGGAGGCTGCGGGACTATCGGCTCCCGTTTGTCCGCGGTGGATGGTGCGGCTGCCCGCGGTTCCGGAGGATGGAAATGGGGAACCAGTCCCTCAGCAAACACACCCTGAGTTCTTCTTACCCTCGTGCTGGTGGGCTTACAGGATCCCTCTCCGTACAGTCTCTCTCCTTCATTTTGGGGTTTGGGTTTGTTTTTGTTTTTTTTCCTACTTTCTAACCCTCTTGGAAAAACTTCTCCAGCAGCTGTTCATACAGGCGCCCTCTCCCCCACCCTCCCAGCGCTCAGGAACCCACTCCCTCTGGGTTTTGAAATTCAGTTGTCGAGATCACGAATTCCTTCCAAGTTGCTAAATCCCACAGTGCAGGTCAGAAGCCCTCTTGCGTCACTTCCACCAGCGCTAGCACCCCCACACCTCTCCTTCTGAAACGTCTCTCCTTTGCCCCCACCCCCACCCCCCACACACACACAAACACACACTGGCACCCCACACTCCTGTTCTCCCGGCCACGCCGCTCAGCCTTCCCTGCGGCCCTCTGGGTACTGGGGAGGGCAGAGGTGCTTGCACTCGTGGCTTTGGGTCCCATCTATGCGATACCTGCCCCACACCTGGGGCCCTGGCCCCTCCCCGAAATCCCAGACTCCGCTGCTCTCGCCTAGGCCACAGTTTTTTGGGTTGTGCAGGGCTAGGGTTAGGGTTAGGGTTAGGGTTAGGGTCAGGGTTAGGGTGTGTGCAGGCATCTCATGCTCCCTGGGACGTGTGCTGCTCACAGCCTTCCCGGCTCAGTGGGTTCAAATCCCAGAGCCCAAGCTCACCTCGGAGTCTTCCTGGACACACTGTTCCTCTCACACCCATCGCAGATGATTGAACCAGTGGGGGGTCACCTGCTGGTTCTGCATTCAAGGTAAGTCTAGCATGGGGTGACCGTGGCATTCGGAAATCTGCCATACATCTGGCCTCTGCCACTGTCCCCCTGGTCACTGAGCTCCAGCCGCTCTGACCTCCCTGGTTGTCCTTCAAATAAGCTGGGACCACTCTTCCCCAGGGGCCCTCAGAGCTCACTCCTCAGTTCTTTCCTCTAAAATTACAATTCACGGTCTGGCCAGTGCTGCTCAGTAGACTGTGCATCATCCCACATACCAAGAGGTCACTGGTTTGGTTCCCCAGTCAGGTCACATGCCCTGGCTGCTGGCTCCATCCCAGTGGGGGGCGTCCAGGAGGCAGCTGATGGATATTTCTCATCGATGTTTCTTTCTCTTCCTTCCCCTTCTCTCTCTCTCTAAATAAATAAATAAATAAATAATAATAATAATAACATTTTTTTAAATTACAATTCCTAACAATGCCTTATCCTCTCCCCTGGATTATTTTTCTCCTGGCACTTAATAGCATTTAACATATATTTTGCTCACCTATTTACTGTATCACCCCCAACTGGAATGTGTTCCAGGCGGGCATGAGTTTTTTACTATTTTGTTCATTGCCATATCCCAAGTTTCTAGAAAAGGGCTTAGCACATAGTAGGTGCTCAATAAATAGTTTACAAATGATTGGCCCAGTAGGAGGCTTCCAACAGAGATATATTTAACAGCAGCAGATATTTAATTTGCAAAATCTCTTTGGACTAGAAACAGTATCCACAAACTGTCATCTTAAAAACTTAAATATATTGCCAAAGCCGGTTTTGCTCAGTGGATAGAGCGTCGGCCTGCGGATTGAAAGGTCCCAGGTTCCATTCTGTTCAAGGGCACATCCCCAGTGGGGGTGTGCAGGAGGCAGCTGATTGATGTTTCTCTCTCATCAATGTTCCTAACTATCTCTCCCTTCCTCTCTAAAAAAATCAATAAAATATATTTTTTTAAAACTTAAATATATTATTTAAATAATTTCTTCTACTATTTATAGAAAGATATTAAAGAAACTGTTAGAACCAGTAACCTTTGGGGAAAAGGACTAGGAGGTAAGGCCTTTACTTTTCATTTCTATGCTTTTGTATTGTAACCACCTAACAGCTCATGTATTTTATTTTATTATTTTTTCAATATATTTTTATTGATTTGAGAGAAGAAGGGAGAGGGAGAGGGGAATAAAAACATCAACAATGAAAGAAAATCATTGACCTGCTACCTCCCGCACACCCCACACTGGGGATCGAACCCACAACCCAGGCAGGTGCCCTGACCAGGAATCGAACCATGACTTCCTGGTTCATAGGTCAATGCTCAGTATTTTCTGTTTTCATGTCAATAGGAGTATCAAACATGAAGCTCTGAACTGTTACCCCTCTTTGGAAGGTAGCTAAAGAGTTACTGAGGTTGAAAATGGCCCTACCCTTCACCCAGCAGTTTCACTTCTAGGCATTCTTCCTGTATATGAAGAATATGAGCAGTGTGAGTGCACCCGGACCTGCTTCCGAGGGGTTCACAGCAACACTGTAACGACCCCCAACTGGCAGTGACTCAACGCCCACCCACGGTGGCTGGGCCCGTGAACTGCAATCTACTCGTCAGTGGAGAGGCCGGTGGCCATGGAGATCCATGGAGTTCACATACGTGTACATACAACAGGGAGACTCGCAATGCTGAGGGAAAGAAGGTCCGGAGGCAGCTGTGCTACTGCCACACGGGAGGAGCAGGACCTGGCGGGGCTGAGGGAAGGGGACGCGTGTGCAGGAGAGGAAGTACCTGGGGCAGCGCCGAGGAAACCAGCCTGGCAGTTCCTCACCCACAGAACCCGGTCTGACTCACAGCCCCGCCCTGGGTGTGCATGGGCAGGAAGCAAAGCCCTTATCTCCAAGAGAGAAACAGCTCTCCGGCTCTCGGGCTCCGGGCAGGGTTTTCACCACATCCCGGTCCCAGCCGCCCCGATGCTCCTGCAGGTGAAGGATGGAGAGGTGAGCGCACAGTCAGCCCTCTGCCTCCGTGGCTCACCCCGTGGCGACAGAAGACTGACCACCTGGCTCTTTGCTCCCCTGTGCCTTGGGGAGGGGGGGGAGGATGGGATGGGGAAACAATAATATTTGCCCCATTGGATTTGCGTTAAGTTTGAATTTATAACTCAGTAGATATCCTATCTGATAAAGAGGGACTATGCTAATCGATCATCACTCCGTCGCAAAGATGGCTGCACCCACAGCTGAAGCCAAGTTCCCATCAGGAGCCTTAGGAGAGTCAGCAGGGACCTGAGGCTATGCCCTCCCCCGCCCCTGGAGGGCTTGACAGGGAACCTCAGACCATGCCCCCCAGCCTGATGTCAGGGTGCTGGGTAGAGGGACCTCAGACCACATCCCCACTCAGTGGGGCTTGACAGGGGACCTCAAGGTACTTTTCCCATCCTGGTGCTGGGCTAGGGGACCTCAGGCTGCCACCCCCGCCCCAGCACTGGGCCGGGGACCTCAGGCTGTGCCCCCACCCCAGCACTGGGCCAGGGGACCTGAGGCTATGACCTCTGCCTAGGGGGGCTTGACAAGGGTGGGACTGGTCGGGTCTGGATCTAGCCCAATGGGGGCAGGGGGCGGCCAGGTCTGGGTCTCATGCGATTTTGAGGTGCATGTAAGTGGGCGGAGACTTGACTCTGGGTCCCGTGTTGTGCCCCAGACTCTGACAGGAGGAAGGTTTTCATATACATTTTACTAATTTTCTTTCATCTCTGACACTTCTATTATAGAGAAAGGGCAAATAGCAATACTAAATTATTTCCTCTAATTAATCCCCTTTTAATGTGCATGAATTTTGTGCACCAGGTCACTACTCACTTATAACTCAGAATGTGGAATCTAAAAAAAGGCAGATCACCCTAGAGGGTTTGGCTCAGTGGATAGAGTGGGTAATCACGGATCAGCTGCCTCCAGCAGCCCCCTACTGGGGAATAAACCTGCAACCTGGGCAGGTGCCCTTGACCTGCCCATGTTGCAGGTTCACTCCCCAGTAGGGGGCGTGCTGGAGGCAGCTGATCCGTGATTCTCTCTCATCATTGATGTTTCTCTCTCTTCCTTCCTCTCTAAAATCAATAAAAATGTTTTTAAAAACATTTTTTAAAAATATATTTTATTGGTTTTTCACAGAGAGGAGGGGAAGAGAGATAGAGAGTTAGAAACATTAATGAGAGGAAAATCGACCAGCTGCCTCCTGCACACCCCCTACTGGGGATGTGCCCGCAACCAAGGTACGTGCCCTTGACCAGAATCGAACCCGGGACCTTTCAGTCCACAGGCGGACGCTCTATCCACTGAGCCACACCGGTTTTGGCTAAAAACATTTTTTAAAGGCAGACTCATAGAATAGGAAAGTGGTTTCCAGGTTGGGGGGGGGGTGGTAAAAGGTCTGAGGATCTCTAGTGGAGAGCACGGTGGCTCCAGTTGATGGCACCATACTGTATCACTGAAATGTGCTGAGAACAGCATGTTCTCCCTCGCCCTTCGCCCTCTTCTCCCCTCTCCCCCCACTTACCTTCGCCTTCTCTCTCCTAAGCTCCCAGGGCCCTTCCACCTCCCTGACCTGCTTCCTGAGCCCACACGGCCTGGCCGGCTCCCTTCTGCCACCCCTGTTTCTCTCCCAACAAACTTCCTCTTATGGTTTGAAAGCATAATTTGCTAAGAACAAGTCATTCTCTCTGTGAGGAAAACAGAAGCAGGTGGTCAGGTTCTAGAGGAAAGCAAGGCAGTGCTGGTGACAAAAAGGAACGGTCCCTGCTTGGACCCTGAGTTCCATTGGTTACAGCGTCTCCCTGCACCAAGGCTGTGGTTCCATCTCCCGTCAGCCCACGGGCAAGAAGCACCAATCAGCGCGCCAATAGGGGAACAGCAAACCCATGTTCCCATCCCCCCTCCTCTCTCTCTGACGTGGATAATAAACAAACCAAGCACAGTGGGCCCCTCGAAGGGAGGGAAAGGGCTGTCATCACGCGTGGAGTGAACCGGTTTCTAGTGATCTGTTCAGACCGCAGGCACGCGCGCCCCGCATTGTCTATCTGTTCAGAGGTACAGCTTTAAGGTACCTGGGAGGTGGGCCCACGGACCGGTTTCTCTATCATTTTAGGGAAGTGTGAGCCGAATGGCTACGGGCAAGCCGATGTGGGTGAATTTCTGCATCCCTGTTCTTTCGTTCCTACCAGCCTCACGGCCTGGGGCGAGTCGCTCCGTTGGTGAGGTCCTCGGAGATGGGGCGGATGAGGGCTGAGACGCAGCCGGCGATCCAGCTATTGGTAAACCGAGGGCCTTTACACATAGCGAGTGTCCCAGTTTAAGCAGGAACCTGGGCTTTGTGTTTCTAACTCGGAGCTACGAACCAGAGGCCTGAGGAACGGAGGGCACGTGCCTCCCCCCTGGGCCCGGGCGAGGCCTAGGCAGGGGGCAGCCTGGTCCAGACCTCTTACACTGTCCCCCTTCCCCCCTTTGACCCCCTCCAGCCTCTGGGTTAACTCTCACGGTCTGCGCCTCGGTTCTCTTATCCAGAGAAGCGGGGAGACAATAGTGTTGCCCTCGGGCGTGGAAGGAGGGACTAATTTGATGTCTTGGCTCAGAGCCGGGCTTGGGGACTAGCTCTGGGTGCAGACAAGTTGCCCAGGGCAGGGTGCTGCAGGAATGTATGGCCAGAGGGATGGAGTCACCTTGGACAGAGCCCAGGAAGAAGACTCCAAGTAGCGCACGCTGGGCTTCCGGCTAAAGGACCTGCGGTTCTGGGGGCCCTGCCCCCACCCCAGGGCTGGGACGCAGCCGGAGGGACTGAGCCTCTGCTCACAGCTGCTGCTTCTCACGTTAATAAGCTGTGGCTGTTTTCCCGAAGGCGGGGGCCTCCTCTGAGAGATGCCGGCCCCGCCGTGCACTGCGGGCCCAGGATGCCGCAGGAAGCGGATGTGGAGCCGGCAGTGCAGCCCCTGCTCCCCAGGGGCCAAGGGAGGCTGTTCCGGAGACACCCTGCCCGCACCTGCCCGCTCCACACACGTGAGGGCCCAGCCCTGTGCCGGCCACCGGCTCGGTGGTTGGAGGCTGTCCGTGCGCCAAAAGGTTGGGGGTTTGATTCCAGCTGAGCGATATTCTCTCACGTTGAGGCTGTTCCCTCTGTCCTTCCCCTCGCTCTCAAAATAAAAAATAAAAATCAACTTAAAAAATGTGTCTTCAGGAGAGGATTTAGGAAACACCACGCCCTAAGGCTGTGGCCCCAGAATGAAGGACTCCAAGGAAAACTAAAACGGACCCTCAGCGAAGAGCAGACAGACCGTAAGCCAAGGACAAACGGGTCATCCTGCGGAGAAGAGCAGCAGCCTGGGGTTTAGGACAAACATAGATTCTTCCCGAAGAAGCCCTTAGCCCTGGCTGGTTTGGCTCAGTGGATAGAGCATTGGCTTGTAGACTGAAGGGTCTCCCAGGTTCGATTCTGGTCAAGGACATGTACCTTGGTTGTGGGCACGTCCCCAGTGGGGGGTGTTGCAGGAGGCAACTGATGGATGTTTCTCTCCCATCGATGTTTCTAACTCTCTATCCCTCTCCCTTCTTCTCTGTAAAAAACCAATAAAATATATTAAAAAGAAAAAAAAGAAACCTAAAACAGATCCCCAGTCTGTGACCCCTTTGAAGAGCAGACTGTAGCCAAGGACAAATGGGTCATCTGCGGAGGAGAGAAACAGCCTGGGGTCTAGGACATAGATTCTTCCCAGAGAAGCCCTTACAGTCAGCTCCGCCAGCCCAGTGGGTGAAACCCGCGGCTGGAAGGACAGCGGCGCCTGGTGCGGGCACTCCGTGGGTGAGGGAGGTGCCCCTGTGGCGCCACCTGGCGCCTCGCCCTGAGCCTGACGCTGGTGGCTCCCCGAGCGGCTTCCTGGAGGCGCTCCCTCCCCTCCCCGCCCCCTGCCCCACCTGCCCCAGAGGTGACTAAACACACAGGAAGGCCCCTCTGCTCACCTCTGTGCCGCCCGCTGATGACACCAGCTGAGGAGGCAGGTGGCTCAGCGCTCTCACACCCCCGCGGGCAATAAATACGGGGCAATTACAGTTCCCACGCCCCGGAGAAAGGCTGGTTTCAGGCCCCAGGTAATTGCCGTGGGAACAGCCCGAGGGCCCTGCTTAGCTGGAGCCACTTCGGGAAGAGCCCCATCATCGCAGCCTCTGCCGGAGCAGGCGCCCGGGAAAGGGCTGCTCTCTAACCAGCCCCAGCCTGGCCGAGGCTGGGGGAAGCCTCTTTGGGCACTTCCTGCTGTGAGGCCTCAGGAGAGTTCCTTGCCGGCTCTGTGCCAGCACGTTTTCCTCCTGCCTTCAGGAAGCATTATTCTTCTCTAGCTTACCGATGTCCTGCCACGCGCTTTATCCATCACTCCGATGGGAGTGTGGAGGTGCTCTCTATAATAATGGATCTGACGGTCAGTTTTTACTTTGTCTATCGTTTGAAGCCCAATTACTAAGCCCATGTGCAATTAGGATTTCTGTCTTTATTATATATATATATATATATATATATATATATATATATATTGATTTTACAGACAGGAAGAGAGAGAGAGAGAGAGAGAGAGAGAGTTAGAAACATCAATTCGAGAGAAACATCGATCAGCTGCCTCCCGTACATGCCCTTGACTGGAATCAAACATGGACCCTTCACTCTGCAGGCCGACACTCTATCCACTGAGCCAATCCAGTTAGGGAGACTTCTGTCTTCTTGATAAAGTGACATCTCATCAGGAACTGTCCCACTTTATGGTTGGTAACATTTCATGTGTGAAATCTATTTGTTTAATATTAAAGTGGCTACTCCAGAATTTTAATTAATGTTAATATTATTATTATTTATTAATCAGGGCTCTCCAGGGAGACAAAACCAATTGGCTGGGTGTCAACCGTGCCGAAAGGTTGCTGGTCGAATTTCAGGTCAGGCCACATGCCCAGGGCCTCAGGCCTGATCCCCAGTAGGGGGAGCGGGGGTGCAGGAGGCAGCCAATCCACGTCCTGCTCTCACATCGATGTTTCTCTCTCACCTGCTCCCTTCCTCTCTCTCTAAAAATCAGTCTATATTTAGATAGATGGATGGATAGATAGACAGTCAGATAAATGATATTGGTTATGAGATTATAGGAAGTGGCTGACGTGATGATTATGGGGGTTGAGATGTCCTTCGATCTGCTGCTCTCTAAGCGAGAGACCCAGAAAAGCTGGTGGTGTGGAAGAGAGAGGGAAAGACAGAGAGAAACTTCCATGTGAGAGAAACACATGGATTGGTTGCCTCCTGCACGTGCCGTGAGCAGGCCTGGGCTGGGGAGGAGCCTGCAACCAAGGTCCGTGCCCTTGACCGGAATCCAGCCCGGGACCCCTGAGGCCGCAGACCAACGCTCTGTCCACTGAGCCAAACCTGCCAGGGCATGAATAGCAGTTCTGTATAGACTCGTGTTTTAAAAAACCAGCTTCTTACTTGAAGTTTACATTCCTGGGTTTTTCCAGAAGGGACACGGCGGTGATGACACTGTGATGAGTCACTGTTCGGAGCATCTGCGTAACTCCGGGGCTGATATTTGTCAGAGGAGTAAACACATGCTGTTCCATAAACACACGAGGGTCGGAGAGTCGTTCAAAATGCCAGCGAGGTCCGAGCGGGTTCATGAAGCAGCAGGAAGTGGTACAACCGGGGGGTTTCAGGGTCCCACGGCAGCCGCTCGGAGACACGGCGGTGTGTTGTGCAATTCCAAAGAAAACATCCACAGCTTTCTGAAAGGGTGGCTTGTTTTCCAAACCCTCTCCTTCCCAACTACCATACGTGTTTTTGTTATTGTTCTTCCTCAGCCGAGGACATTTTTCCATTGATCTTTAGAGAGAGTGGAAGGGAGAGGGAGAGGCAGAGAGAAACATCGATGTGAGAACACACACGGCTCAGTTACCTCCTGCACACACCCGATCAGGGCCAGGGAACCTGCAACCTTCAGTCCTCAGGCTGACGCTCTATCTATTGAGCCAAACTGGCTAGGGTGAACTACGTATTTTTTTAAAATATATTTTTATTGCTGAAACCGGTTTGGCTCAGTGGTAGAGTGTTGGTCTGCGGACTGAAAGGTCCCGGGTTCGATTCCGGTCAAGGGCATGTACCTTGGTTGTGGGCACATCACTGGTAGGGGGTGTGCAAGAGGCAGCTGGTCGATGTTGCTCTCTCATCGACGTTTCTGGCTCTCTATCTCTCTCCCTTCCTCTCTGTAAAAAATTAATAAAATATATTTTTTAAAAAGACTGGTTGCAAAATTAAAAAAATAATATATATATCAATGATGAGAGAGAATAATATATACATCAATGATGAGAGAGAATTATTGATTACATATCCCACACTGGTGATAAAGCAGCAACCCTGACATGTACCCTGAACAGGAATCCAACCTGGTTCATAGATTGATGCTTGACCACTGAGCCACACTGGCTGGACTTCAACTATATATTTTTACTAGAGGCCCAGTTCATGAAACTCGTGCACAGTAGGGTCCCTAGGCCTGGCCAGCGATCAGGGCTGATTTGGGGCGCAAGTGGTGGGGCGATGGGGGGAGATTGAACAGCCCCCGGAGAGGGGGGTGTCCCTCAGCCCAGCCCGCACCCGTGCCAATCTGGGACCCCTCGGGGATGTCCAGCTGCCAATTCAGGCCGGATCCTGTGGGTCCAATGGTTGGACATCCCTCTCACAATCCAGGACCACTGGCTCCCAACAACTTACCTGCCTGCCTGCTTGATCGCCCCTGACCATTCAGCCTGCCAGCCCTCAGCCCCTTGCCCAGGCTAGCCACGCCCCCCAGTGGGGACCCTCACCCCGATGGAGGCCTGGCCAGACTGCAAAGACCATCAGTCCCTCACTCAGGCCAGCCCTGGCTCCCAAGGGGACCTCCACCCTGATCCGGGATCCCCTTCAGGGCAGACCAGCCGGCCCCCACCCGTGCACCAGGCCTCTATACTAATAAAAGGAAATATGCTAATTAGACTGGAAGACCTTCCGGGAGACTTTCTGGATGTCCTTCCGGACAAAGCCATGGTGGCGGGGCCGAGGCAGAGGCGGTTAGGGGCGACCAGGCTAGGGGAGGACAGTTAGGGGTGAGCAGGCCAGCAGGGGAGGCAGTTGGGGGTGATCAGGCCAGCAAAGGGGGGCAGTTGGGGGCAGGTTTGCAGGCCAGCCAAGCCCCTGGCTTTGTCCGGAAGGGATTCTGGAAGGTCTCTGGAAGGTCTCCGGGTCTAATTAGCTTATTGCTCTTCATTAGTATAGACGAGGCTAGATTTTCTTCACTTCCTTCAACCAAAACTCTTATCACGGTACTGAGCGCAGAGGCAGACCTGGGAGCCAGGTGCTTCGGGGGATGCAGACAGCAGGGAGATGTGCAAAGCTACAAAATAAAGCCGCCCTGCCCTACCTGGTGTGGCTCAGTGGATAGAGCGTCAGCCTGCTGGTGGAAGGGTCCCAGGTTCAATTCCGGTCAGGGCACAGGCCCCGGTTGTGGGCTCAACCCCCAGTGTGGCATATGCAGGAGGCAGCCCATTAGTGATTCTCTCTCATCACTGATGTTTCTCTCTCTCTCTCCCTTCCTCTCTGAAACCATTATCCTACCTAATAAAAGAGTAATATGCAAATTAATCATCACTCCACTAGAGCCACGCCCATCAGCCAATCAGAGTCAGTATGCAAAATAACCCCAACCAAGATGGCTGCAGCTGCAATGAGCAGTTGAGAGGCTTGGGTTTCCCAGGCATTAGAGGGGTCCCAGATTGGAGAGGGTGCAGGCTGGGCTGAGGAACAAACCCCCCCACCCCATTTCCTTGCATGAATTTCCTATATAATGAGAGAGGAATATGCTAATTATCTGTTATGCCCTGAGGCATAATGACCAATCACCTAGAGACAGGTTTTCTTAAAAAGCATTTCTGTGTGTCTGGACTGGGATCGCCCCCCATCCCTGCAGACAGCCCTGGTTTGCTGTGATTTACATTTTTTGTTCTGAGTAAGGGTTCCTTTTCATGCTAAGTCTAATACCTACTCTTATGTTTGTTTGTTTTTAAATATATTTTATTGATTTTCCACAGAGAGGAAGGGAGGGGGATAGAGAGCTAGAAACATCAATGAGAGAGAAACATCGACCAGCTGCCTCCTGCACATTCCTTACTGGGGGTGTGCCCAAAACCAAGATACATGCCCTTGCCCAGAATTGAACCCGGGACCTTTCGGTCCGCAGACCGACGCTCTATCCACTGAGCCAAACCGGTTTCAGCTACTTTATGTTTTCTTACAAAGGGTCTCCAAATGCAGTCCCCGCGGCACCTGGGCCTGCTCTGGTTTCTGGGGTCCAGAACAGCTCCTCGTTCTCTGCGGACTCTGTCCTGGGCTCCTTAGGGTTTCAGCATCCTGAACACCACGCAGGCCAGCAGGGGGGCACCCATTCAGAGTCTCCCTTTCACAGTGGGTCCCGTGAGCCACCGCAGACCCTGCTCTTTGCTGCCCTCCAGTGGATCTCCAGTGACACAACACCACACACACACACACACACACACACACACAGGGCGTTCCCTCAGGTGCCTTTCTCACGCCACCGAAACCTTTCAGAGCTTTATGACAGATGCTTTCCACACCTGAGCTTTGCCAGCGCCTCTCAAAACCCAGAACGAAACCAGTTGCTCACGTGGAACCCGCAGTTGGCGGCTGCCTTCACCCCCTTCACATGCCAGGGCTGCTCTCTGCAGGGCTGCAAGGGACACAGGCACAGGAACACGCACCAGCATGCACACACAGCACACACACACACACACACACACACACACACACACACACACGGCACCCAGAGGCAGGGCCACATTGGGAAGGGGTCCAGACAAGCAGTAAAGCCAAGGAAATAACCACTGGACCGGCTAGAACAGCCTGGCATGTTCCTAAAGAGTCAATCTGGCCTCGCCGCTGGGAGGAGGAGGGGGTCGCCCTGGGGCATGATGGGAGGTCCTGCAGACCCAGCTCACTCTGCTCCTGCTCCAGGCGAGCCAGGGGAGACTCAGCGGAGTCTGGCTTCATGGTTTGTAGATGTTTCCTAGAGCAGTCTCCTTGACAACCCGCCTTTATCACTGACCGCGGACTGGAGACTTGACCCCGGGGCGGTGGGCTGGCCCAGCCTGAGGCTCCCAGGTGCTCCAGGCGCTGGCTGTCACCCACTGGTTTGTAAGAACCCAGGCCCTTCCCTGCAACTAAGCGTGCCAGCAGTCAGTCCTGGGGCCGTCACAGAAAGGGCCACCAGCGGGGCACCACGTGGGCCTTGCTAAGAATCATGGGGTGCTCCTGAGTGGGGGGGCTCCCTCCTGCACCAGAAAGGCCCGCTGGCCCTGTGCCCACCCGGGCCGCCACACAGGCTCCGGGAACAGCAGGGAGCTGCCAGGAAGCAGGCGTGTGCAGGTGCCTGTGGAGGAGGCTGGCTTCCGTGTCACAAGCCCAGCCTGAGTGCGAGCGGCCGCCGGGGCAGCTGGTGCCCCTCCCTGCTGGGAAGCCGACTTCCCGTCTGGGCCCAGAGCCTCACCCACCTGGGCCTGCCTCCGCTCCTGCCAGGACAGGCTGGCTGCCAGCTCTGTGCCCGGAACGCCTGACCCTGCATCACTGGCCTGTCTGCACACCTCCGCCCGCCTGCTCCCAGCACAGCCTGGCAGAGGGCAGGTCTCTGAGTCACAGAGCTGGGACGGGCGGAGCTGAGACTAGGAGGTGGCAGGTGCGGCCGGAGGAGAGGGGCCTCGGGACGGCCAGGCTCAGATGCTGTGCTGGGAGGGAAAGCTCTTCCTGTGGGACAGGGAGCTGCAGTGCACCCACCTGGGGGTGTGGGCCTGTGGGTACCTGCCCCCTCCTGGCAGCTCCGCAGAGCAGTCCCAGCCTGGGGCGCCTGGCTCTCCACACCCTCCCCCCTGCTGTCCTGGGAGCCCAGGCCTGCGGAGCAGATAGTCTGTCAGTGGTCGGCAAAGGCAGCTCTCGAGCCATATGTGGCTCTGAGCCGCAGTTTGCCGACTACCGTTCTAAGAGATGTGAGGGCCCCCGGTGGGAGTGGGGGCGGAGGCCAGGCTGTCCAGGGTTCAGTACCTCCTGGTCTGGTCACAACACCTGCTCCTCAGGCCCCGTGGTTCCTGAGCTCCCCCAGTGCCCCGTGCCTTGGGGTCACAGAGGTGCACTCAGTCCCCGCCTGCCCTCCAGGAGCTTCCAGGCTGGTCAGCTGAATCCACAGAGGCGGGGGGGGGGGAGAAGTAGGACAGACACGTTGCTGGGGGCTCACCCAGCTGTCTCAGCAGTGACTTCTTTAAATGTTTTATTGTTTTTTAGAGAGAGAGGAAGGGAGAGGGAGATAGGAACATCAATGAGAGAGAAATATCCATCAGCTGCCTCCTGCACACCCCCTACCGGGGATCGAGCCCACAACCCAGGCAGGTGCCCTGACCGGGAATTGAACCGGCAACCTCTTGCTGCTGGGATGGTGCTAAACCACTGAGCAACACTGGCCAGGCAGCCGTGACTTTTTAAATAACACCCACAGCTTCCCACGTCGTAACATCCAAATCGGTGCCGACGTCATCCCGGGTTTGGTGACCCCTTCCCACCCACCAGCTCCGTCTCTGCCCCCAGTGCCCTGGCCCTCCACCGGCTGTGGGAGTAGGCTCTGGGGGAAGACTCCCTTCTTCGTGAGGATGCTCAGCGGACCCTCAGGAAGGGGTGGGGATAGGACCGAGTGGGGCTCCCGCCTCGGCTTGGGCACCCACTCCCGGGACCCACGGCCCCGCCCTGAGTCTTTGCAGGCTCTCCCGGCTCCCACACGGAGGAAAGCAAAGTCTGCAGAACAAGCCCCTCCCAGTGACCAGCCCCGGAGAGCCGCAGAGCAGGTGAGAGAGGAAACGCCGGAAGGTGCTTCCTGGCCCCTCACCTGCAGCCCCGCCCTGACTCTGCCACAGTGACCAGTCTGGCTCCCCTCCCAGGCACTGCCTCTGCGCTGGGCTCCTCGGGCGGCAGGGCACCCACGTTCTTGCCCACCCCTTCCTCACCCCTGGCACATAAGCCAGGTTAGACTGATGCTCGGGGAATAAGTCCTCCCCCTGCCCACCCAGCCATGCCCCAGCCTGCCGGTGCCGAGCCTGGCTGCCTTCAGGCCCTGCCACTCAGGCTTTGGACAAAAGGGCCCAAGAGGGCCCAGGAGGGGATGGCTCCTGGCCTGCAGAGCCCGCAGGTCACTGCTCCGGTCTGCCCAGAGGCTGCCCAGCAGAGCTGGCGAGGAGACGGCCCAGAAGGGGCCGGGAGGGCAGCGACCAGCCGGAGCAGACGGCCGCACCTGGCGGCGGGGAGCTGGGCCAGCCCTGGGATCGGGGCCAGTGCCGGGGCAGGTGTGCCGGCTGCAGGGCGGCTGGGCTGGTCCAGGCCTGCAGCCACGGCCACCGCAGGGGTAGGCTTCCTCCTCCCTGCGGCCACACCCCCTTCTCCTGCGGCCCAGGCACCCTCAATGGGGGGTGGGGGGGCGGAGAGGCAGGCTTCTCCCCTATTTCTTCCAGCGGAGTCCAGGGCCTGCAGTCTGGGCTCAGAGCTGGGGCTGCGGGCTGCGGCCTGGCCGTGGCTGGTCTCTCCCGGTGGACAGGCAGCGGCCACCAAGAGCTTCCTCCATCCCTGGCCGTCAGCGGGGCTGTGGATCGCCAGGGCTACCAGGGCCGCCAGAGGTCGGCGCCGCGGGGACACGCAGGCGGCGAGGGCGCGGGGGGGGTGGGCGGCGCGGAGGGCGGGGGGGACCCCCCAGGCGTCCCCGGGGGCGCCCGCCGGCTGGGGAGGCGGCCACTCCCCGCCGCAGGTGCTCCAGCAGCCGGCCCAGCGCGGGCTCCGGGGCGCCGCAGGCGGGCAAAGCGCTGGCCAGGCAGGCGCCGTAGCCCTGGCGGAAGCCGTCCGAGGGCGCTGCGGGGCGGAGAGGCGCGTGAGGCGCGGGGTGCGAGGCGGGGCGGGGAGAGGTGCGGGGTGCGGGGCGGGGAGAGGCGCGGGGAGTGCAGCAGGGTTCGGGGTGCGGGGCTGGGCGGGGAGAGGCGCGGGGTGCGGGGTGTGGGGTGCGGACAGGCTGGCGGGCCACTCACCGGGCGCCGCCGCGGGGCTGGGGGGCGCGGGCAGCTCCCGCAGGAAGCGCACCGTCATCTCTAGGATGTCCGCCTTCTCCAGCCTGGAGCAGCCGGAGCTCTGCGGGCGGCCACAGGGAGAGGGACGGAGAGACGGACGTCAGGACAGATCCTCTCCGGCCGGCCGGTTGGCTACCTGGGCCACCCCCCCATCCCCATCCTTACCCCCCCTGCCCCATCCTCACCCCCCAGCCCCATCCTCACCCCCCCAGCCCCATCCCAATCCATCCCCACCCGCTCCGGCCCGCAGCTGGGCGCGCTCCAGGTCCGCGGAGGGCCCGGCAGCCCGGGACCAGTCACCTGCGCTCGGCCGTCCCCGGGCGCCCGGCGGGACCCCCTCGCAGGTTCCTGGGGTCCAGGCGACCAGCGCTCCCGCCCGCCTCGCTCCGCGCGCTCCCTCCCCCCGGTTCTCTCCCTCCCCCTCACCCCGCCCCGTCCGGCGCCCCCTCACCTCCAGGCCGAGCAGCGGCGGGAAGAGCGCCCGGAGCCCCGCAGGCTCTCGTTGATGCGCGCGCGGCGGCGCTTCTCCAGCAGCGGCTTCAGGCTCTGCGGGCGCGGAGGCCGCGGTTAGGGGGGGCGAAGGCTGCGGTTAGGGGGGGCGGGGACCGGGGTTATGGGGAGCGGAGGCTGCGGTTAAGGGGGAGCGGGGACCGCGGTTATGGGGGACGGAGGCCGCGGTTAGGGGGAGCGGAGGCCGCGGTTATGGGGAGCGGGGACCGCGGTTATGGGGGGCGGAGGCCGCGGTTAGGGGGAGCGGAGGCCGCGGTTATGGGGAGCGGGGACCGCGGTTATGGGGGGCGGAGGCCGCGGTTAGGGGGAGTGGAGGCCGCGGTTATGGGGAGCGGGGACCGCGGTTATGGGGTGCGGAGGCTGCGGTTATGGGGGAGCGGAGACCGGGGTTATGGGGGGCGGAGGCACAGCGCGCCCCCGGCCGCCGCCACCGGCTTTAAGGAGGCGGTGTCGCCGGCGGCGGGGGTGCGGGGGCGGCTTCGCAGCCTTCGCTGCCCGGACCCGCTGCCGCCCCACCTGGTCCAGCTCCGCCCTCTCCATTCATTCACTCACTCATTCATTCACTCACTCATTCATTCATCCATCCATTCACTCACTCAGGTTTAGCACCTCCCCCTGGGGAGCTCCCAGGCGGGTTTCTCCTCCCGGGAGGGGCTCGCCCGCCCCCTAGTCGCTCTGCGGACGCGGGTCCCAGCGGCGGGAGAGAGGTCTCGGCTTGCCCAGGCCGGGCCGCCAGGGCTCTGAGGACGCCTGGGGCTCCCAGTTAGAGACCACTGGTCCCCGTCCTCGGTTCTGGGTGGTAAACTGAGGCCCGGAGGAGCCCGGTAAATCCAGGGGCCCTCTGAGCCCATTTTCTTTCCATCCCGCGCCGGCTCTGTCCCCGTCACCCCCCCCCCCCGCGGGGCAGGCGGGGCCCAGCGGCGGGAGGCGGGGCCCAGGGGCAGGAGGCGGGGCCAGGGGCAGGAGGCGGGGCCCAGGGGCAGGAGGCGGGGCCAGGGGCAGGAGGCGGGGCCCAGGGGCAGGAGGCGGGGCCCAGGGGCAGGAGGCGGGGCCAGCGGCGGGAGGCGGGGCCAGCGGCGGGAGGCGGGGCCAGCGGCGGGAGGCGGGGCCAGCGGCGGGAGGCGGGGCCAGCGGCGGGAGGCGGGGGTCCCGCGTTCCGGCCCCAGCGGCACGGTCTGCCTTCTCGCCGGTGGCGGTTGGAGCGGCGAACGGGCTGGGCG
>OY882859.1:2485516-2558016 GCA_963693515.1 Pipistrellus nathusii
CTGTGCCCTCCCCACGCCCTCCGCCTGCATCCCCGCTTTCCCTTTCTCCGCGTGGCAGCCACGGGCCCTCCAGCCCTGGGTTACCTCCCCGCCCAGACAGCAGCTCTGGGGCCCCTGTCCCACCCTCTGGATCAGAACCGCGCTCTGGATCAGAACCCGCGCTCTGGATCAGAACCGGCGCGCACCAGGCCTGGGCCCGCCCTCCGCCGGCTCTGAGAGCAGCTCTGGCGTCCGGTGGGCTCCGAGGGCTGAGGGCCCAGCACCTGATGCTCCCATGGGGCTGGGCCCAGAGCCCCGGGGTCTGGGGCCTGCTCCTGCCTGGCCTCTGCCCTTGTGGTCCCCCTGCCTGGACACCCCTGTCCCTCCAAACCCAGCCCGGACCCTCCTCAGGGGGACCTTCAGGAGTCCAGTCCCTGCGCCTGTCCCCTCCGCCAGGCCGGCTGCCCGGGGCGGGGCGCGGGCCGGTGGGCGGGCGGGGGCGGGGCGGGGGCGGGTCCCAGGCTTAAGCCGGGGCCGCGGGGGCCGGGCCCCAGAGCGCCGGAGGCGGAGCGGAGCGAGCGAGGGACCGCGGAGCAGGAGCCGGGCCGCCGCTCCGCCTCCCCACCCGCCGGGCCCCGACGGCCGCGCCACGGCCTCCGCCGCGGGAGCCCCGGGAGCGGCGCATGGCGCCCGGGGGAGCGCGCTGAGCGCGATGGCCCTGGAGCAGGCGCTGCAGGCGGCGCGGCAGGGCGAGCTGGACGTGCTGAGGGCCCTGCACGCCGCCGGCCGCCTGCGGCCCTCGCTGCGGGACCCGCTGGACGCGCTGCCCGTGCACCACGCGGCCCGCGCCGGCAAGCTGCACTGCCTGCGCTTCCTGGTGGAGGAGGCCGCGCTGCCCGCCGCCGCCCGCGCGCGCAACGGCGCCACCCCGGCCCACGACGCCGCCGCCACCGGCCACCTCGCCTGCCTGCAGTGGCTGCTCTCGCAGGGCGGCTGCAGGGTGCAGGTGGGTGCTCGCGCCCCGGTGCCAGGCTTCCTCCCCTGGAGAGTCTGGCCTGCAGCCCCCCTAGGCTCCAGCGTGGGTGAGGCTGGCACCTCCCACTGAACCTGCGTCCAGCCCCTCCCCGGGCCAGGGCAAGGTGGCTCCTGGGTTCAGTAAGCACCAGGGCAGATCCCGTCCCGTCTTGGCCGTTGCGGGGCGAGCACCCAGGTGGTGGGGAACCAGAGGGGCTGGGGCAAACCACTGACCCAGGGGGCCCGGAAGGTGGGGGTGCATGAGGGCCTGGACATAGAATCAAGCTCAGGGGACCCCCATTATATCTGGAGGGGTGGGCATAGCCCACTCCAGGCTGAGAGCAGGTGTTCCCAAGGCCCCACCTGGCCTCCCGACCCCGGCTGGTGGGAGCCTGGCTCCTTCCGAGCTGGGGAGGAGGTCGCTCAGGCCCCGGTGTCTCTCCTGGCCACAGGGCACCCACAGGTGCTGGGCCGGGGGCTCAGGGCGTTCCCACCCCCCTGGAGCTGCCAGTCTACGGGGCAACACACAGCAAACCCACAGGCTGAAAAGCTAACCAGGCACCCCCAGGCCCTGCAGGGCCAGCGATGGAGCGCCTCGGGGAGCAGTTGGGTGAGGTGGCCGGGAAGGCCCCTCTGAGGGGGGCTGAGGAGGAGGAACTGGCCAGGTGCTGGCCAGACAGCTGCCGTCCAGCACAGGAACAAGGAGTGCCCAGCGCTGCGGCCCACACGTCCTGTCCTGGGGAGGGGCAGCGTCGGGAGTGGGTGAGGGTGGAGAGGCCGCCAGGGGGCTCAGGGGCTGGCGTCAGGAACCCGGAAGGTGCTCTGGCCGTGGGACCGCTGGAGGGAGGAACAGACCTTTGGGTATGACCCTGGGTCCCGGGATGTGGAGACGAGGCCGAAGCACCGGAGCTGTGGGCTGTGCCCTGAGGGGCCAGGCCCCTGCCCCCCTTTTGTTCTCAGGACGGACCCCCCCACTTCCACCCTTGCTGGGAGGTGGCCCGGCCTTATCTCCCGCTCGGTTATCAGAGTTCCTGGCACGTGGCCCCTGCCCCCGCGTGGGGAGGTGGCGTGCCTCCCTGTCCCGGTGTGCAGCCCTGGCCGGAAGCCGGCCTTCCTCTGCAGAGGAGGCGGAAGAGCAGGTGGCCTTGTGCCCGGCTTATCTGGGCTCCCGTTCCCCGGCCCCGGGGGCGGAGTGTGAGGGGAGGACACCTCCATCCCGGCCCTGCTCAGCCAGAGAGATAAGCAGATTCAGGGTGCAGAGGCCGGAGCTTCAGGGACAGGCCAGCGCCCCTAAGCCCAGGTCCTCTTCTTACTGTTACCCCCCCCCCCGAGGCCAGGGCCAACAGGACCCCCTGGAGCTGCAGGCCCCCAGCCCCAAGGCCAGGAGGGACCGAGGGCCTTTCTCCAGAGCTGGGCTCGGCACATCCTTCACTGTGGTCCTGCCCGGGTCACCTCTGGCCAGCCCTGTCCCCTGGGCTCAAGGGACACACTGAGCCAGACTGCTCCCGCCCGGACATCCAGCACTCAGAGGGTCTCAGTGTCCCCCTCCTCTCCTGGAGTTCACTCCTGCCCCTCTGCTCTCCTCACTGCCCACCCCTCTGCCCTCCTCACTGCCCACCCCCTCCCGGCCACAGCCAGTCTCCCTGCGCCTGCCCCCAGCCTTGAGGACCACCAGCCTGCCCTAGGCTTCATGCCCTCCAGCCCCTTACTGCCGCTCACCTCTCTCCTCTCGCTGCCACAGTCACACCTGTGCCCACCTGTTTCCACACCTGGGCAGAGGGACCCCATGCTCACCACTCACTACTGCCCGGTGCCCTCTCCACTCCATCGTCCCACGTGCTTAGCGTGGGGAGCACCCAGAGCCCACGTGCACCTCCCAGCCGCCTGCCAGCCTCTGCGTCTCGGGGATGGTCTTCCTCACCCAGTCCCGTGCCCAGCACCTGCCACCCCTCCCACGCAGGCACACACCTGGGTGCTCACAAGGACACATGGCACTTCTGACCATTGCCCCACTCCCTCGGGGTGCCTGGGAGAGGGCTGCCACCATTGGCTGACCGCCCAGCCCTGCCCACTGCCTCGCGGGGCAGGGCGAGAAGGCAGCCTGGGGCAGGGCGGGGGTGTGCTGGGAGGCGCCGTTGTCCCGCTGACTTTGGGTTGTTAGAGGCAATGATGGGAGAGCCCCCCATGTGACACCTGGGGAGCGGGACAAGCGTTGGAGGCAGAAGGTGCCTCTGATCCCAGTGCCAACCTGGTGCAGCCCCAGCAGCCCACCTCCCTGCCCAGCGGCTCTCGCTCCCTCACCCACGCATTTCTGAGCACGTGGGCGCCAGGCGCTGGTCTCCGAGGGACCCGGGAGCACCTGGGGGACAAGGTGCCACGTCCGGAATGCCTGCGCCGTGCGGGCACCTCCGCCACGGCCTGCAGTGCTCAGAAAGCCCCCGGGCACGGCTTGGTGGCGCCACTTTGGACCGCTAGGTGCCCGAGGACAGAGCTGTCCTAGGGCCGGAGGGAGGCGGGAAGGGCCTGAGCCAGAGATGGCAGCACAAGACCCTGAGACTGCCCTGGCCGGTGTTGCTCAGTGGATAGCACGTCGGCCGGCACACTGAAAGGTCCCAGATTTGATTCTGGTCAGGGGCATGTGCCCGGGTGTGGGCTCGATCCTCAGTGGAGTCTTGCAGGAAGTAGCCGATCCATTATTCTTTCTTATCATGGATGTTTCTCTCTCTCCCTTCCTCTCTCTCTCTCTCTCTCTTTCTTCCTTCCTCTCTGAAATCAATATATATATATATATATATATTTTTTATTTTTTATTTTTTTTTTAAGTGGGACTAACGGACCCTCCTTTCGCAGGACAAAGACAATTCCGGTGCCACAGTCCTGCACCTGGCCGCCCGCTTCGGCCACCCCGAGGTGGTGGACTGGCTGCTGCGTCACGGCGGTGGGGACCCCACCGCGGCCACGGACACCGGCGCCCTGCCCGTCCACTACGCCGCCGCCAAAGGAGACTTCCCCTCCCTGAGGCTCCTCATCGAGCACCACCCCGAGTAAGGACGCCCCTCCTGGTGGGGGGGTGCCGGGGGCTCAGGTGCTGGAAGTTTGCCATCCCCTCCGGCATCTGGGGGAGTGGCCACACCTGGAGCCAGGGGGCCAGGCCAGAGGCAGCTCCTGCCCAGCCGGGATGGCTCCCCTCCCGCAGGCTCACTGCCACGTGCCCCAGGCCCTGCAAGGCCCGGGCATCCAGCCCAAGGTCTCTGCTCCCCCCGTGCTCCCAGCCTGCAGGGTGCTCCCTCCAGCCCAGCCTCATTGGCTGCTGTGCTCATTGGCAAGGCTGTTGTAAAGGGGGGGGGGCGGTAAGAGGCGATGGAGGCGATGGAGGAGGAGCCTGGCACTTACCCAGAGGTGGAGGGAGAGGACTGCCCCCCAGACTCCTCCCTCAGCCCCACAGGTCCCCCCCCCCAACCAGGCCATCCACAGAGCAGCTGCTCATTCCCTGTGGCCCCTCAGCCCACTCCTGATACAGAGGCGCCGGGTCCCACACCCCAGAGGCTCTGCTGATTGGCTGGGCTGAGGAGCCCTGAGCAGCGGGCTGGGCTCCCGGGGCGGGGAGGGGCGGGGCAGGAGGAAGAGGCTCAGTGCACAGCAGGGGAGGCGGGGGCAGTTAGGGAGGAAGGGGCCAGGTCTTTGGCAGCTGGGGAGACAGGAGCCCTGGGGGAAAGCCATCCAGACATGGTCCGAGGGGGGCACCAGTGGCCCAGGGCCCTGGCAGGTGGGTGACCTCTGTCAGTCCAAGTGGGCGCCTAGGAGGTGAGCGGCCTCAGAGGACCCGCCTAAGGGCGATCACCAGGCGAGAGGGTCGCTCCGGCTCACTCCTGAGGCACCACCAGGGGGCGGGGGGCTGCAGCCCCTGGCCTTGGGCAGGTGGCCGCAGCAGCAGCCTCGGGCCCAGCACATTGGTGTGGGTGTGGGCAGCCCCCAGGCCCGGCCGTGCAGGAGGCTCCCTGGTCTGGTCAGTGGGGGACCAGGGCCACGTGGGCACGGGTCCGCACCACTGTCACATGAACTCTGCTCTGGACTTAGAGCAGGAGGCCCCAGCAGCTCCTGAGAACGGCTCCCGGCCCAGCACCGTCGGCACCCAGGGCTGGGGGGCTGGACCAGCCCTGCGACAGGACCCCCCCCCCCCGGGGCGACTCCGATGCTGCTTCCCCTCCCCCAGGGAAACGAGAGGACACAGGGTCCTGTGAGGGGAGGGAAGCCTCTGGCCAACCTCCTGCACCACCCGCCTCCCCCTCCCACATAACGGGCCCCGAACGCAGGCTGGGGGTGATGCCAACCTAGCCCAGCAGTGCACTGCAGGGCCCTGCCCGCCCTGGGAGTGCGAGGAGGACCTGAGGCGGAGGGAGGACCTGAGGAGGAGGGAGGACCTGAGGCGGAGGAGGACCTGAGGCGGAGGGAGGACCTGAGGCGGAGGAAGACCTGAGGAGGAGGGAGGACCTGAGGAGGGAGGACCTGAGGAGGAGGGAGGACCTGAGGCGGAGGGAGGACCTGAGGAGGAGGGAGAGGGAGGACCTGAGGAGGAGGGAGAGGGAGGCGGAGGAAGACCTGAGGCAGAGAAGGACCTGAGGAGGAGGAAGGACCTGAGGCGGAGGAAGACCTGAGGCAGAGGGAGGACCTGAGGCAGAGGGAGGACCTGAGGCAGAGGGAGGACCTGAGACGGAGGAGGACCTGAGGAGGAGGGAGGACCTGAGGAGGGAGGACCTGAGGAGGAGGGAGAGGGAGGATCTGAGGCGGAGGGAGGACCTAAGGAGGAGGAGGACCTGAGGCGGAGAGAGGACCTGAGGAGGGAGGACCTGAGGCAGAGGGAGGACCTGAGGCGGAGGGAAGACCTGAGGAGGAGGGAGGACCTGAGGAGGAGGGAGGACCTGAGGAGGAGGGAGGACCTGAGGCGGAGGAGGACCTGAGGAGGAGGGAGGACCTGAGGAGGGAGGACCTGAGGAGGAGGGAGGACCTGAGGCGGAGGAGGACCTGAGGCGGAGGTGGGGGGTGGGGGGTGGGGGGGAACCCCAGGCAGGCTGAGCCCCTCCTCACCAGGAGCCTGGGGAAGGCCCTGGCTGTGCCATGGGACAGACTGGGCCTGGGAGCCTTGGGGCCACTGCCCCCTCCCAGGCCCTGCAGGTGTGGCCGGGACTGGCTGGTGGGTGCCGGCTCTGTCCAGGTGGCCGGGACTGATGGCTGCCGGCGCCCAGGCCACCGTGACTGTCAGGGAGGTGACAGGGGGCTGATAAGAAGGTGCTTTTGTGTGGTCGCCAGACAGGGCTCAGGCGGGAGGGGTGGCTGGCGTTGGGTGGGCACTGCTGGAGAGGAGGTGCAGACCAGTGCCCACCAGCGGCCTGTGGGGATGGAGACTCCTGTTCCCCCAGCCTGGGGGATGGCAGGGAGCTGGGGGAGGAGGAGGCTGGGACTGCTCTGGCTGCAGGGCGCAATCAGGGGCCCAGGCAGCGGCTGGAAGCCCAGTGCCCGCCTGCCCACCACCGTGAGCCTGGCTGCTGTGGAGCCTGTGAATTATTCAGAGGGCTCAGCTCTCCCTGCGGGGGAGGGCGCCGATCCAGCCCTCCCGGGGAGAAACCCGATCTGCCGGGAGCTCGTGGCCCGGGGCCATGGCGGTGACAAGCTCTGGAGGAGCAGGAGGGCTGAGGGTCCGAGGAGGGCCAGCCAGTGCCGGGCTGCATTGGGGGGCAGCAAAAAGGGCTTGAGACCCCAGGAACACCTGCACCCCCGCCCCCACCCCTCCTCCAGTCTGTCCTGGTCCACTGGCCAAATTCTTCCAGAGGCCAAGGACTGGCCCCAGTGGCCTTGGGGTCTGCTGTCCTGGGGACCTTCCCCCTGAACCCTCTGCAGAAAGGGGTGCTGGAGGCACCGAGGCTGACAGGAGCTGGCTGGGTCGTCCCTCCTGGCCAGGAGCATGAGTAGCTGGTGGTGGGAGCCAGAGGGGACAGACTGGGAAGTGGGAGGAGCAGGGCCCTCAGGGCGCCTGACCACCTGCTGGGAGGGTCCTGGGGCCCCAGAGCCACCAGGCTCAGCCAGGCCTCCTCCCCGCACCTGAGCTTGAAGGCTGGGACCTGGGGGGTGGGCTCTGGGCCCGGGTCAGAGATTGGAAGTGCCCCGGCCAGGAGCCAGGAGAGGCTAGAGGCCAGAAGCCGGCACCAAGCACCAGTGTGAGCCTTACAGCCACCCAGGCAGGGCCCTGTCATCAGCCCATTTCACAGGGGCTCATCCCCCTGTGCCAGGCCAGGGTCTCAGGGCCAGGGACTTCCAAGTGCCTACGGAGGGACAGGTACAGAGAGGGCGCCTCGTGGCCAGCGGCCAGCTGCCTGCTGAGGTCCCCTGGCCACCCTCTCTGTTCTGTCTCCGGGGACTCCGGGCTGCTTCCACAGCCCCGCTGGAGGGGTTCAGGCAGCCCCCATCGTGAGCAGGGAGCCGGGCTGCTCACCCCTCAAGAACCCCAGGGACTCCCCCTTCGAAGGTAGAGGCTGCGCCGGGCCTGGGTGTGCCCACCCGTGGGCCTCTGTGCCTCAGGCGGTGAGGGCTCCTTATTCTGTCACCACGCCCAGGTCTGCCCTGTGCCCGCTGAGGTCCTGGGCTGGCACATCCACGATGGGGACCCTGACCCAGCTGGAGGCTCTGAGAGAGGAGGTCCTGGTGGAATAGGGGGACCCCTCTCTGTGGGGACAGCCTCCACCTCCACCAGCAACGCCCGGTCCCAGCCCCAGCCGTGAGACCTGGAGCCCGGCGGCTCGCCCCGCCCTGGCCCCGCCCTGGCCCTGCCCTCCTCCTGCCCAGCTCAGCACACCTTTGGGGGCCACCAGTCTCCCCATCACTGACAGGGAAGCCACTTCCTTACATGGCCCAGCGACCCTCCCTTTGGCCCACCCTCCCCGCCAGCTGCTCCCCCATCGCCTGCTCTGCTCTCACAGGCCAGCGCCTGCGGCTTCGCCCTGGCTGTTCCCTCGCTCAGAGCTCTTCCCCGCAGCGCCCGCCTCCTCTGCTCCTCTCTCTCTCTCTCTCTGTGCGGCCTGCCTAAGCGCCTTCAAACTGACACACTCCCTCCCCATCTTCCCGCCTCTTCCCCGGCCCCCTCCCTGGCCTGGCATTGCATTGGCGCCCCTCTCTCCCCACCCTGTGTGCCAGCGCTTGACACTGGTGTGTGTTTGTTACTTGGGTAAGGCCTCTGGAACCCAGCTTTCGGCCGGCTCTCAGCGTGTGCGGGTCAAGCCGCCCGGCCCAGGCCCAGGCCCAGGCCAACAGTGAGCGGAGGGCAGGGTGCGGGCTCCAGGTGCAGCGGGAGAGGGAGGTGTCTCAGGGCCAGTGCCCAGGCTGCTGCCTTGGAGCCGGGAAGTAGATGGCCTCACCGGGGAGTGCCCTTGGAAAGGAGGCCCTGGGGCACCCCCACATTTGGAGGTGAGGCAGGCAGAGGCTGAGGACCCGGCGCAGGCAGGTGTTGGGGGAGGGGCGCCGTTAGGCAGTGGCCACGTGACGTGAGGAGGGGAACACCCCCAGGGTTGGTAGCATGGCACAGCAGGCGGGTGAGGGGATAGCAGGCCACCCCCATAGGAAACACAGCGTCGCAAAGCTGCTTCTGTTCTCCCGCAAGAGGCATGGAGAGGCCAGACAGGTATCACGCCCACTTGCCATATGTGGAAACTGAGGCTCGGAGGGCAAAGAACTCTGTGCAGTGAGCTGCAGAGTCAGGAGTGAGCAGAGGCCAGGGCAAAGGGCAGGGGCTGGTTAGGGGGACCGCCTCTCCCCCTGCAGGTTGTCCCTGAGGCTAGAACTTGATGGGCTGGATCCGGGAGTCCCCTGAGACCCCGCCCCACCCCTGTAGGCAGTGACTCCTGCTTGGTGAGGCCTGGACACCCCCAGCCGGCAGCGCACCCCCCAGGGACACAGGGAGGCGGGGCCTAAAAGGCAACATGGCGCCAGGCGGTGCTGAGGCTCCCGGTCGGACAATGGCTTTGAGAAGCCCACACCCAAGAGGCCAGACCTTGGCGCAGGCGGGAGGGCTCAGCCAGGCCCCTCCCACACCCGGGTCCTTCTCTGCCTCACTTTCCCCATCTGCATATGGGGGACAATGCTGACACCGGCCTCCTGAGGGCACTTCATAAGGACAGAATGAGAGCGTGTGCCTCATGCTGGCCACGGCCCTTGGAACAGAGAAATCACTCAGTAAATGGCACCTGCCACCACTGCTATCGATGACGGCCATTGCTCCTCCCACTGGAAGGCATCTCTCCGTCTCAACTCACGTTTATCGCCTTGCGCTCATGCAGATTTCTGTAGCACGAGGGGACCCATCCTTCCGGCCTGCAGGCTGAGGCAGAAGAGGGTAACCAGGCCAGGACCCCCTCGGCCATCCTGGCCCAGCAGCGAACCTGCCTGTGTGCTGGGGTCCCCCGGGCGGCAGCTGTCCCCCCACTCGGGGGGACCCTGAGCGCAGAGGCTGAGGTGCTAACAGCAACGGTGACACGTCGAGCGTTCACTGAGCGCTCACTGCGCACCCAGGACTCGGGCGAGAGCGCCGGCCGGTGGCCGAGGGCACGTCCGCCCCCTCCCGCCGGGGTCCTGCTCCGTGCCAGCCTCTCAGGCCTCCTCGGGCCGGCTGGGCGCCCCCAGGGCGGGGGCTGCTGGGAGGGCAGGGCTCCTGGCAGGTCTGGCGCCCCGAGCCGTGTCTGTGCCTGGGGCATCCCCAGAGAGTCCTGTGGGCCCTGGGGGGAGGCCCCCCGCCAGCCTGCCGTGCCCAGGACCCCAGCACTCGCTGTGCCTTGGTGACGGGGTGAATAATTCAGGCCCCTGAGTGTCGGTCATGAAATATTAAACGGCTGTCGCTGACGCACCAGCATGTGAAGGCGTGTGTGGGGGCGACGCTGGCACTGGGGCGTGGAGGCCAGGGCCCCGGGCCAGGGTGTCGCCGAGGCGAGGCATGTGTCTCTGTCGCCGTGTGTGCTGTGGCTGTGGGGTGACGGAGGGCAGCCGGGCCTGGTCCCTGCGCCTCCCCAATGTGCGAAGTGCTGGCTCAGCATCAGCCCCAGCCAATGGCAGCTCTGTGTCAGGGCGGTCAGCCCACACCAGGAGGAAGGAGCGCCTGGGGTCAGGGGTCAGGGGTCAGGGAAGTAGACAGAGGTAGGGTGTTCGGGATAGGGAGAAAGACATCAGCTGGGTGGGCATTGGTGGGGGGAGTAAGAGGGAGGGGCCAGGTCATGTTGGCAGTGACAAGGGGAGGGGGAGTGGGCAGATGGAAGAGGAGCGGATGGCCTGGTGCCTGTGTTGATGGGCAGAGGGGCTGGGGGTTGGACGAGGCAGAGAGAGCGTGGATGGAGGAGGGAGCATGGGTTTGGTGATGTGAGTGGGCAGAGGGAGGGGGGAAGAACTGCCCTTCCTGGGACTCAGCATACTCGGGCACAGCTCCTCCCCTGAGCTGAGAGCCACTGGGCTGTTGGTGGGCAGCTCCTGGGTCTGCTCTTAGATTGTGCTTCCACCTAGTGGCCAACTCCGGTAACTGCATGCTGGGCTGTCCATGACCCCTGAGAAGTCAGAAAAACAGGATCCGCGGGGGCCCTGCCGGCTCCCCTGTTCCCAGCGGCGCCCCAGTTTGTGGGGAAACTTCCCTGCCCCCCAGTAAGGACCCTCTGCGGGAGCCGAGGGGCAGTGGCAGGTGCAGGCCAGACCCCAGGGAATGCCCTCTCTCCACTCCCTGTGAGCCTGCTGTGCACATCGCACAGGCAGATGTGCCCTCACTCACACCTCACGTACAGCTGTGTGACCTCAGGCCTGTCACAGCCTCTGAGCCTCAGTGCCCCTCTGCCGATGGGGCCGCACCGGCCCTCAGGGCGTCCGGGAGAGCCTGCCTGCTGACTTCATGGCACAGTGCCCGCCGGGAAGTGCCCAGTGGACGGGGCCAGCCAGAGGGCTGCCAGGTTAACCACCAGGCTATCCAAACGAATGTTCGTTTCAGATGAACAACAAACCAAGTTTTAATATAAGTATAGCTCATGCAGTATTTTGGATACACTTATAATTTTTATTTTTAAATATTTTTATTGATTTCAGAGAGGAAGGGAGAGGGAGATAGAAACATCAATGATGAGAGAGAATCACTGATCAGCTGCCTCCTGCATGCTCCCTACCGGGGATTGAGCCCACAACCCAGGCCTGTGCCCTTGACCAGAATTGAACCCTGGGACTCTTCACAGGCCACTGCTCTATCCACTGAGCAAAACCAGCCAGGGAGATATATATATATATATATATGTGTGTGTGTGTGTGTATATGTGTGTGTGTGTGTGTGTGTGTGTGTTTGTGTGTGTATATATATGATTTGTTGTTTATCTGACGTTCAGACCTAACTGGGCATTCTGTGTTTACCTGGCAACCCCACCTTTCTGTTCTCTGGAAACTCAGCCTTCGGGGGGAGGCATGGGCCAGAATCAGTTTTGTTCAACTGAGCAAGACAGGTGTCCACGGAGCGGGCAGGGCAGTGTGGGCACAGGGCGAGAACGGTCTGCCTTGCCTGGGAGAACCACCGCAGGCCTCATGGAGGAGGGAGCTGTCCTGAGTCTTAAAGGGCGAGGAGGAGGAAAGAAGAGAGCTGGCAGTAGGCATGGGACTTCAGGGACAGTGGGTCAGTGTGGCTGGAAGGGAGGGAGAGGCCCGGCCAGGCCTTGGTGAGGGGTGAGCTATTAGCCGAGGGCAGGGCCGAGCTCAGACCCAGGTGTGTTGTAGGAAGGAAGGGCTGGGGGAGGAGGGGCAAGCCAGAGGGGCCCTGAGGGCGGCTGGCACAGGTCTGAGCCCAGAGGGAGCCAGTGACTAGGCCCCCGTCGACCCACCCTGCCAGCCCCCAGGGTCCCCAGAAGGGACGAGGTCTTGGGAAGGCTTCGCGGGGCCGGGGGCGGGTGCTGAGAGCCTCCGTGGCTCTTCCTGCTCGCAGGGGAGTGAATGCCCAAACCCAGAACGGTGCCACGCCCCTGTACCTGGCGTGCCAGGAGGGCCACTTGGAGGTGACGCAGTACCTGGTGCAGGAGTGCGGCGCCGACCCGCACACGAGCGCCCACGACGGCATGACCCCGCTGCACGCGGCGGCGCAGATGGGCCACAGCCCGGTCATCGTGTGGCTGGTGAGCTCCCCCGGGGCGGGGCCTGCGGGGCGGGCGGGGCCTGCGATGGGCGGGCGGGGCCTTGAGGGGCGGGGCCAGCAGGACCTAGCCCCACCCCGCCCACCCCTCTGTCCCCGCCCCTCCCGCCAGGTGAGCTGCACCGACGTGAGCCTGTCGGAGCAGGACCAGGACGGCGCCACGGCCATGCACTTCGCGGCCAGCCGCGGCCACGCCAAGGTGCTCAGCTGGCTCCTGCTGCACGGCGGCGACATCTCCGCCGACCTGTGGGGCGGGACCCCGCTGCACGACGCCGCGGAGAACGGGGAGCTGGAGGTGAGGGGGGGCCGGGGCGAGAGGGGGCGCCCTCTGCCGGCGCCGCGCGCTCAGCGCAGCCCGGCCGGCGCGGGGCGCGGGCGCGGGGCTCCGGCGCGGCGCGGCTAGCGGGTGCCCCTGCGTGCCCCTGCAGTGCTGCCAGATCCTGGTAGTGAACGGCGCGGAGCTGGACGTCCGCGACCGCGACGGCTACACGCCCGCTGACCTCTCCGACTACAACGGCCACAGCCACTGCACCCGCTACCTGCGCACCGTGGAGAACCTGGTACGCCTGGCCCTGCCCGGGTATCTCACTCCAGCCTCCCCTCCCCAGCACCCGCTACAGGTAGGTTTTGGGAGCCCCGTTAGCACCCAGGAAGCTGGAGTGCAAAGACATGAAGGCCCTTGCCTGAGGTCACACAGGGAGTAAGGGCCCCCAGGCCATTTCCCCAGGTGACTTCTCACCGGGACCATGGGCACTGGGGAATGGGGTGTGGAGGCAAAACCGTCAAGAGAAGGAGGGCGAAGGCTGGGAGAAGTCACCGGACACGTTCGAACAGGACAGCTCAGTTCAGTCAGCTGGCCACAGCCCGCACGGGTATCTCATTTCACCCTCGCCACCGCCGCTGAGGCAGGGAGGGAGAGTGTGCCCATTTCCCGGTAAACTGAGGCTCAGGGAGGCCCAAGCTCACAGTGTTAAGCGGTGGAGCCCAGTGGCCCGGCCGAGAGTCACCTCCAGACCCCTCCACTGCTGCTCGCTCACAGTGAGCTGCTTCAGAGCAGGAAGCCTGTACTGGTCCTTTTAAATTACTTTAGCCTGGCCATCGAGTAACCCATGGGGACCTGGGCGCCCTGTGGTGACTTCTGTTATCCGTGGGGTCAGGCCTGGCGCTCCCCGTGCCCACGGCTGTCAGCCAAGGAAGGGGCACCTTCAGCCGCCCCGTTCAGCTCCTGCGGTTCCCCTTGGCTCCTGGGGCAGGCAGCAGGGATGCCCCCTGAAGTGTGCGGGGTGTGGGGCCCGGCCCCTCGCTCAGGTGGGCCCCGGGATGGCGGCGGCAGATCCAGCCGCAGAGGACGCTGGTCCAGAAAGGCCAACAGGCCCCGGAGCCCCTCCTGACAGGCCAGTTACTGGTGCAGAGCCGTTACCGGTGCCGCCCGCCCCCACTCCCACGGGGCCTGTGACACTTCTCGGGCAGGCGGGAGGCGCGGGCCTGGGCAGAAGCAGCAAGCGAGCAGCTTGCTGGCAGCAGAGCAGCATGGGCAACGTAAGCAGGGCCCCACCCCAGCCCAGCCCGTGCCAGGAGGGGCAGGTGGGGGCGGAGCAGGACAATGGTGGGGGGCAGCTTGCTTGGAAGCCTCAGCTTCAGATGCCCACCTAGCTCAGCTGGGCCACCCCATGCCCCTCCCTTTCCCTGAGGGCCTGTCTGGAGACAGGGACGGGTGCTGGGATTTGCCCAGTCGGGCCAGGAGACAGGGCTTGCTGACCAGGTAATGGGGGGTCAGTCCTCCCTGCAAGCTGAGGGGCCTTGCACCTCTCCCCTGCCCCCAGCTGCTGCCAGCACCCTCAGCAGCTACAGAGCCCGGGCCCCCCCCGAAGAGGCCCCAGAGCCCAGGCCCTCTGCCCATTGAGGAGGAGGAAGCGACTGCCCTGTGGCTCTCCCCGTGGGTGCTCTCAGGGCCCCCCTCCCTCAGCCTCTCCACCCTCCTGAGCAGGGAGGGGCCGGAGGAGGAGTCTCCCAGGAACCCGGGTCCTGCTGCTGGGGGCTGAGGCTTGAATCTTGGCCCAGAAAGGGCAGTGGCTTAGCCAAGGTCACACACAGGGCTCTGAGCAGACCCGCCCCGAGCTCCTGGCCTCGGGGCTGGCGGTCCTCACCCTCCGCTCCTCTGCGCAGAGCCTGGAGCACCGTGTGCTGTCCCGGGACCCCTCCGCCGAGCTGGAGGCCAAGCAGCCCGACTCAGGCATGTCCTCACCCAACACCACCGCGTCGGTCCAGCCGCTGAACTTCGACCTCAGCTCGCCCACCAGCACCCTGTCCAACTACGACTCCTGCTCCTCCAGCCAGTCCAGTGTCAAGACCCGGCGCCCCCCGCGCGGTGAGTGGACCCATGGGAGGAGGGAGGAGGGAAAAGGGAGGAGGGAGGAGGGAGGAGGGAGGAGGGAGGAGCGGCCCTGGCCCAGCTCTGCCCACAGCTACCTCCAGAGGCTGCCCAGGTCACCGGGAGAGGATGCTGGTTCTGGTGAACGACAGACACTCATGTGTGTGTGTGTGTGTCCCCATCACAACATACATGTACGTCCACACACTTGCACATGCACCTTGTACACCATATGATATCCTCATTCACACGTGCACAAACTGTCCCCAGAACTTACACACTCAAGAGTGCACACTTGTGTCCTAGCTGGTGTGGTTCAGTGGATAGAGCGTCGGCCTGCGGACTGAAGGGTCCCCGGTTCGGTTCCTGTCAAGGGCACAACATGCCCAGGTTGCGGACTTGATCCCCAGTCGGGGGCATGCAGGAAGCAGCTGATCAAAAACTCTCTCATCATTGATGTTTCCTTCTCTCTCTGAAACCAATAAAACATTTTTAAAAGAGTGCACTCTTGTACGTGTGTGCACATAATATACAGATATGAGTGCACAGCCACATATTAGCTGCGCAGACATACACACACGCCTACACTGCACACAGGCACACAGCTCTCCATTCTAGACCCTAGATGTGCTCACCCCGCCATGTCCACAGCCTAACACAGCACATTCATAAACACAGAGCCTGTGACTCACGCACCGTCACACGACACGCACAAACGCTCACGCAGAAGCCAGACACGCCCGCACGCACACTGACCACACCCTGAGCACGGGGACCTCCACTCAGGTGGTGGCTGCAGAGATGGCGGGCACCCTGAAAAGGCTGGGTGTGGCATCCATATCCCTGCCACCTGCCCTGCCAAGTCTGCCTGGAAAGCAGCCCTCCCCCTCAGGTGGCTCAGTGCATGGGCACACCTGCAGCCCAAAGCCAGGGTGCCCACCCCACACTGGGTGAGGTCCCTGAGGCGTGGCCTTCCCTGGCAGGTGCAGAGCTGGGGGAGGGCAGGGCCAGGACCAGGGGGGCCATGCTGGGCTGCACCCCTGAGGTCCACTGCCCACTTGGCAGTAGAGGGTCTCAGACAACTCTAAACCCAGCCTCCCTCCCCCCACCCTCCCATCCCCCCCCCCCCACCAGGGCTTCCCCGAGGCAGAGCTGCAGAGATCCAGAGCTACATGGACATGCTGAGTCCGGAGCTGAACCTGGCCCAGGGCAAGATGGAGAAGAACAGAGCACCACCGCCACCCAGCTTCCCGCCGCCGCCCCCTCCCCCGGGCACCCAGCTGCCCCCGCCCCCACCCGGCTACCCCGCCCCCCAGCCCCCGGCCGGGCTGCAGGCCGCGGACATCTACATGCAGACCAAGAGCAAGCTCCGCCACGTGGAGACCACGGGCTTCCGGAAGGAGGTAGTAAGCCTCCACCCTCTGCCCTCCGCCCTCCGCCCTCCGCCCACCACCCTCCGCCCACCGCCTGCCTCTGGGTGCCTGGGCTGGTGGGGGTTGTGGAGGTCAAGGACTGCCCGGCTTCTGGGCACCCACAGGGGTCCCTGGGCCAGTGGCCTGTTCAAGAGTCCATACTCCTGGCAGCCCCCTGGGGGCTCAGGGCTGGGCCCTGGGGACAGGAGGATGGGTAAGATCAAGCCGCTGCCCTCTGCAGAGCTGGGGGCAGAGAAGGGACTAGAACATACACCCAGACAGTGGGGCCTCCGGGTCTGGGTCCCCGCCACCTCTCGCACAGATGGCAGGGTGGTCATGGAGTGGCACTCAGCCGGGGCTGACCCCCCGTTTGGGCTTGAGGCCGGGCAGTGAGATGAGGTGAGTGAGGTGGCAGGGCCAGGCCCGAGATGAGTCCTCGGGAGAAGGGGAAGAGTCCCATATGAGCATGTTGAGTGCCAGGTGCTGGGGATGGCAGGGCCGCTGGGGATGGGGTCCTGGCTGAGGCTCTGGAGTGGGGCTGGAGGTCAGAGGACTGGGCTGGGGGTCAGGGGGCTGGGCTGGGGGTCAGAGAGTGGGGTTGGGGGTCAGAGGGCTGGGCTGGGGGTCAGAGGGCAGGGCTGGGGGTCAGAGGGCTGGGCTGGGGGTCAGAGGGCTGGGCTGGGGGTCAGAGGGCGGGGCTGGGGGTCAGGGGGCGGGGCTGGGGGTCAGAGGGCTGGGCTGGGGGTCAGAGGGCAGGGCTGGGCGGTCAGAGAGTGGGGCTGGACTGGGGGTCAGAGAGTGGGGCTGGGGGTCAGGGGGCTGGGCTGGGGGTCAGAGGGCGGGGCTGGGCGGTCAGAGAGTGGGGCTGGACTGGGGGTCAGAGGCTGGGCTGGGGGTCAGAGAGTGGGGCTGGGGGTCAGGGGGCTGGGCTGGGGGTCAGGGGGCTGGGCTGGGGTCAGAGGCTGGGCTGGGGGTCAGAGAGTGGGGTTGGGGGTCAGAGGGCTGGGCTGGGGGTCAGAGAGTGGGGCTGGGGGTCAGAGGGCGGGGCAGGGGGTCAGAGAGTGGGGCTGGACTGGGGGTCAGAGGCTGGGCTGGGGGTCAGAGAGTGGGGCTGGGGGTCAGGGGGCTGGGCTGGGGGTCAGAGGGGCCCTGCCTACAGCCCAGGGGAAGGAGCACAGCCCCCTGGGAGGAGGGCAGGGGCGGCCTGAGCCTCAGTTGGTGGCGTGTGGGGCAGAGGGTCCTGACCTTGCAGGCAGTTCTCTCTCAAGCCCCAGGTGGGCCACCCCAGGAGGAAGCTAAGTGACCAGTTTGCACAGGTGACGGGTCCCAGGCCACTGGTGGTGGTGGGGGGGGGGGAGCACGCCTGCACAGGGCTGCACCCCTCTCGTGCCACCTCAGACCGAGCTCCCAGTCGGTTCCCCTTTCATCCCAGGAGGTTTGGGCCCAGGACTTTCCCGACTGGGCCTGTGGGCCCTGCCCAAAGCCACAGGACAGGTGGCTGGCCTCTGCCCCTCCCCTCCCTGGGCCAGAGCGCCCGGACCTTCGGCCGCTCCCCCTCCCAGCGTGTGCGTGCCAGGCCACAGGCTCCGGGCAGCTCCACAAAGGGCCCTTTGTGCCCGGCCCCCAGCCCCAGCCCCGGCCCCCAGCCCCGGCCCCAGCCTGACCGCCTGGAGCAGGGTCGTGCTCTGCGCCTAGGGCCGCAGGGGGCGCGAGGGGCGGGCCGAAGGAACCAAATCCTGCGGTGTCCCGTTTCCTGCAACGTGAGCCGGTTAGATGGGGCGGAGGGTCCGGGCCACCGCAGGGGCAGGGGCAGGGGCAGGGGCAGGGGCTGGGGGGAGGGGGACAGCCCGCCTGTGCACTCGGCCTTCGGCCCCGCGGCCTCCTCCTTGCAGAGCGGGCTCGGCGGGGGCGGCTGACGGGGCGGGCGCTCGCTGCCACCTGAGCCGCCGCGCGGCCCCTGAAACCCGAGGCCGGTGCGCGGGTGTCGGTGTCGCTTACGCGGATGGCGATGGTTTCCAGATGCGGCCTGGAAGGGCGGGGGCGTGACCCCGAGCCCCGGGGGCCACGTGGGGGAGGGGTCCCCTGTCCGCGGGGCGGCCTGGGCGTTCTGTTCCGGAGGATGGAAGGGAGGATGAAGGATGGAGGGGAGGATGGAAGATGGAGGGGAGGATGGAAGATGGAGGGGAGGATGGAGGGCAGGGTGGAGGAAGGAGGGGAGGATGGAGGATGGAGGGAAGGATGGAGGATGGAGGATGGAGGGGAGGATGGAGGAAAGAGGGGAGGATGGAGGATGGGGGGAGGGATGGGGGAGCGGAGGGATGGAGCGGAGGGATGGGGCAGCACCTCACGGAGGACAGAAGCGCAGGGCAGGGTCACATCTGGCGGGGGCGGGGGGGGAGGCGGGGCGGGCGGGCGGGGCGGCCAGGGGTGCGGAGCCGGGGGCGCCCCCTGGCACCCCCACCGCCCGGGATGGGCGGGCTGGGTGATGTCAGGACGGCGGAGGCAGAGCTCGGGGCGCGGGCCGGGCGGTAACCCGAGAGGAGGGATCAGGTGGCGCAGGTGTCGGGTCCCTCCGCCCGCCGCCAGGTGCACAGCGGGGGCCGCCGGCACCGGCACCGGCACAGGTAGGAGCGCCCCGGCCTCGGGCTGGGCAGCCGGGCCCTGGGCAGCAGCGGCCTCCGAGGACTCGGGTTCCGGAGCGGGCTCCCTGGAGCGGGCTCCCTGGGGCGGGTTCGGCGGAGACTTGGGGCTGGGACTGCGGTGCGGCTGAGGCTTTAGCGCCGGCCCGGCGGGAGCTGCCCTCCTCCGGCTCCCCCTGGCGTCTGGGCCGGGCCACCCCGCCCCCGGGCCCGCCCCCTCCAGCCTCAGTGGGGCCGCTGCGCCGCTGGCCGGTGCCCAGAGCACCACCTCCCTGCCGGCCAACCGAGCTGCCCTGCACCGGGGCCGTGACCCTCCCCATCCCGCTCCGAGGCCAGGAGGGTCCGGGAACGCGGCCGGCTGCACCTTTGGGAGGTGGTGGGGAGGAGAGGGGAGAAGGGGGGCACAGGGACCGTCCCCGCTCCGAGGACAGGAGGGTCCGGGAAGGAGGCCGCGCCCCCGGGAGGAGAGGGGGCGCAGGGACCGGCCCGCAGCCCACGCCCGTCTCTCCGCAGCTGGGCTCCCGCGCCGGCCCCGGCCCCAGCCCCAGCCACAGCCACAACGGGCTGCGGAGGCAGGACTCGGGCCGCAAGCCGCGCGCCGTCAGCAAGCAGCCCAGCACGGGGGACTACTACCGCCAGCTGGGCCGCTGCCCCCGCGAGCCGCGCCCGGCCATGGCGCACAGCGAGGAGGTGCGTGCCCGCCCGGCCCCGGCCCCGGCCCCGGCCCCCGCCCCGGCCCCCGCCCCGGCCCCCGCCCCGGCCCCGGCCGGCCCGCGCCTCACCTGGCCCCCCCGACCCCCCGCAGGCGGCGCTGCTCCCTGGGAGCCACGTGCACAACGGCTGCGCGGCCGAGCCCACGCCGTCCAGGGAGCTGCCGCCGCCGCCGCCGCCGCCCCCGCCGCCGCCCCTGCCCGAGGGCCCGAGCTCGCCGCCGCCCGCTCCGCCCCTGCCCTTCGAGGGCGCCGGCCCCGGCTGCGGGCAGCGCCGCTCCTCCTCCTCCACCGGCAGTGAGTAGGGGCAGGCGGGGAGGTGGGCGGCCCGCGAGCCGGAAGGGGGGGGGGACCTAGACAACGCCCCCTCCCTGCTGGGACCGCGCCAGCGCCCCTTCTTTCCCTGCTGTTCCTCCCGCAGCCCCTCCCTCCCCCAGGGGCAGGCCTGGCTGTGTGACCCCGGGAGTCTCCGTCCCTCTCTGGGCTGGGCCTGCCTCCCGTCCAGTGGTCTGAGCCGGAGCTAGAAGGATCTTTAAGAAGCAGAACCAACTTCAAGGAGGCAGGCCCTCTTCCCGAGTCTGTCCCGAATCTCTCCTAGCCCCGTTCACTGGGTCCCCCAAGCTAGCTACAGCCTGAGCCCTTCCCAGGGCCTCACAGACTCTTCCCAGCCCCATCTCCCCGGGGCCCCAGCCAGCGAGGCCTGGCTATGGGGACAAGGCCGTGACCCAGCATGCCTGTCCCTGCTGGGGCCTGCTGGCCTCCTTTTGTAAGAGCTAGGCCGCTGGGCGGCCAGTATTCCCGAGTTTCTCTCCTGTCTGTGGGCAGTCTCCTGCCCATGGGGCTGCTGGAGGCCCGGAGGGGGTCCCAGCCCAGGCTGGCAGGTGCCTTCCTCGCCCAGCCACTGGGGCAGGGGCCATTAGGGCTCCGTCCAAAGCTTCCTCTCCCTGACTAGCATGCAGGGGCACAGGACGGTCCCCCGGTGTTGCCTGGGGTTCCTAGGGAGCCCCTGCAGCCCCAGCTCAAGGTCAGCTCCCCATCTGCAGCCTGGAGTGGGCCTGCGGCTAGGAAGAGAGGACAGACCCTGCTCCCGCCAGCGCCAGGACGGAGGCCCTGGCGGAGGCCCTGGGTAGGGGACCAGGGCCGTGGCAGCCCTGTCCAGTCCTCGGGGCAGCAGCAAAGCTGGCAACTGAGCAGATCACCCTTTGGACCCCAGGGCAGCCCGAGCCAGGGTCCGATGGGCTTGCAAGTTCTGCTCCCCTCCCCCCTCCTCAGCACATCTCCCCTCCCCGCTCCTGCCCGCCCACCCCTCTCTGCTGTCCCAGCTCTCCCAGCCTCCCCCAGCCCTCCCTCTAACTCCGCTGTCACTTCTCTCCTCTCGGTCTCTAGAAGTGAGAGTCCTGAGGCACAGGAAGAGTGAGTAGCTGCGTTCACGCTCCAGCTGAGGCGCGGGTTGGGGGACAAAGCAAACGCTCGGGGGGGAAAAGCGAGGCCCAAGGGACCAGGGGCCTGAGGCAGGGGCAGAGCCAGGGGCCGGCGGCGAGGGTCCTCAAAGCCCCAGTGGGGGGCCTCTGACCCCCACCCCCACTCACCACTCCACACCTACCAATTCTTGGCCTGGCTGCTGCGGCTGGCCCCACCCCTTTCCCTTCTTCCTCCCTCCCACATTGTGCTCTGGAACCCGCAGCCGAGGGAAGCCAGGAACTGCTGGCCTGTGCCCCTCATCCAGCCCACACCCCATCCTTGGGCTCTGAAGTCAGCCCTCCCCAATCCCCAGTCACCTCTGCCTGCCGCCGTGATACATGCAAACTCCCGCCGGGCATTTGCATGCCCCCTGCCGGGCCCCTTCTGGGCAGGCGGGTGGGCACCTCCATGTCCTCAGGAAGGACCCGCTGCCCCGGGCCCCAGAGCTGAGAGAGCCGGGAAGCTTTGCCATACATGTGCTCGTGTGCTCTGGGCTTGCGACCAGTGTGTCCGCGCGTCTGTCTGTGGGTTTGGGGGCGGGGCTGACTGGGAGCCGGTATCAGGGTTCCTAGTCCGAATGGCCAGAGAGGCTCCGGCGACCCAGTCCAAGGGTCACTGGTCTTTGCTGATGCGCGAGGGCCAGAGGTAGACTCCGCCCTGGCCGCTGGAGCCAGGGAACGGGGGACAAAGGTCGGGGGGCTGGTCCCAGCGTTTGGGAGCTAAGCAGTCAATGCCCGGGGTGGAGACGCTCACTAGAGTCCCAGAGCCAGCCCACCAGCCACCATGGACTCCCAGGGGCCTCCAGGCGGGGGCCCCACGCCCCAGCGTGAGTAGGGCTGGGAGCATGGTGGGGGTGCACGACTTCCAAGCGAAGGGCCTGGCTCCGGGGTCCCCAAGAGCCGAGCCCCCCGCCAGGCTTGGGATCTGGGATGCTGCCCTCTGGCCCCAAGCGAGGCTCTGATGGCCTCCTGATGGGGAGGGGACAGCAGAAGGGCAGGTCCCCACGGGCCCCCCCACACCTGGCCCCTCACCAACACCTCCTCCCTGCCTCCCCCAGGCACCAAGTCTTTCAACATGATGACGCCGACCGGTGACAACGCCGAGCTGCTGGCTGAGATCAAGGCTGGCAAGAGCCTGAAGCCCACGCCGCAGAGCAAGGGGCTGACCACCGTGTTCTCTGGCAGCGGGCAGCTGGCCTCCCAGGTCCGTAGGAGGTCCGAGAGGGCCCGGTGCTGCCTCCCGCACCCGGCTCCCCCAGCCCCTGCCCGGGCTCAGCCCCGCCACGTCTCCCCACAGCCGGACGCGCAGCTGCCGCCTGTGTCACCGGCACCGTCGCGGCCCCGGAGCCCCACCCTGCCAGCTGCAGGGCCCCAGCCGCTGCTCAACGGCAGCCTGGCGCCGGCGCCGCCCGCCACCCCCGCGCCCGGCGTGCAGCTCGACGTGGAGGCCCTCATCCCCACGCACGACGAGCAGGGCCGGCCCATCCCCGAGTGGAAGCGCCAGGTGATGGTCCGCAAGATGCAGCTGAAGATGCAGGAGGAGGAGGAGCAGAGGCGGAAGGTGGGCTGGGTGGGCGTCCCTGGGGGCCTGGGGCTGCACCTGGGCCACAGCCCCTCCTCCCGGCACCTGCCTGCAGGCCCTGCAGCCTCAGGCAGCTCAGGGGGAAGGCAGCCTGGGACCTTGCAAACATGCTTTTCCTGGTCAGGAGCTCTGGTGGGGGGGGCATTCTGCAGCGGCCTCGGGGTGAGGCTGGCCGTGCTGTGCAGGGACCACACTCTGAGTACAAGAGGCTTTTGGTCATAGACTGGCCTGGGCTCCTTCCCTGCATTTCCACCTTTCAGCCTCATCCAGCCTCAGTTTCCTCGTCTGTCAGATGGGTTGATCCTCGCTGGCTGGCAGGATGGGTGGCTGTCGGCCCATTGAACGTGTCCCCTGGGCGTCGTCTGTGTGCTGCACACATTGTAGTCTCTCGGGCCTTGTGGACTATATCAGGGTCTGCTCTTGAGGGGGCTGCAGGAGTGGGGCAGAGGGGTCAGCCAGCAAGCAAACACAGCACCTTAATGGAGGGATCAGTGCCCCCCAATAACTGGCTGTCTCAATCGGGGCATCGCTGTGCTGGAGCATGCACAGGGCAGGCAGCCCTAAGCCCCTGTCCTGTTTGGGCTGGGGGGGTGGTGGTACGGAAGGAGACAGTGAGGTCCAAGGTAGACTCGGAGATGAGAAAGCGGTGGACAGGAAGCGTGGGGCAAAGAGCAGGCCGGCGGGAGGGGAGGGCGTGGCTCGGGGACTGTGCAGGGAGGGAAGGGATGACACGGGAGGGTGGGTTCTTGAAGAACACGGACTTTGCAGCAGCAGGCAGTCTGGGAGGAGGAGGCTGGGAAGTTCTGTCTGTGGGTCAGGATGAATGGGGGTGGTGCTGTGAGGAGGTGAGGGCTGCCCTCCACCCTCCACCCTCCACCCTCCACCCTCCGGGCTGGGAAAGCTTGGCACTTGAGTTGCAGCCTAGAGGTGAAGAAAGACGAGGGAAAATGTAAGAACAGCCTGGCAAGCCCGGCTCTCTCAACTGTAGTATTAACAGGAGGAGAGGGGTGGGAATAGGAGTGGAAGCCACAGCTTCAGCTTCTTTTTAATATAATCAATACTTAATATGTAATCAATATTTAATATATATACACGCCGAAACCGGTTTGGCTCAGCGGTAGAGCATTGGTCTACGGACTGAAAGGTCCCAGGTTCGATTCCGGTCAAGGGCATGTACATTGGTTGCGGGCACATCCCCGGTAGGGGGTGTGCAGGAGGCAGCTGGTCGATGTTTCTAGCTCTCTATTTCTCTCCCTTCCTCTCTGTAAAAAAAATCAATAAAATATATTTTTAAAAATATTTAATATTTAATATATAATATATAATATATTTCAGAAAGGGAGAGATGAGAACCGCTAATTATGAAAACCTTTGATCAGCTGCCTCCTGCACGCCCCCTACTGGGAGTTGAGCCCGCAACCCAGGCATGTGCCCTGATTGTTATCCAACCCGGACCTTTCAGTCGGCAGGCTGATGGTCTATCCACTAAGCCACACCAGCCAGGGCCAGCCTCCTTTAAGAGCCCGTCGTTGAGACTAAAACACTGATGTCGTGGACTGAGAGGGCGTGGGGCACAGGATGAGAAGGGCCATCCGTGTGGGGCGAGGAGAGGCCTCAACACCGCGGAGAGCGGATGAGGTGGGGGCCGCCTTGCGCGCAGCTGCAGTGCCTTTTGCATGTTCTTGGGTGGTGTAATGCGCAACCAAGCCAGGCCCGGAGCCGTCTGCCCGCCCTGCCCCCGCAGCAGCACCAGCGACCGGCTGTGTCCCCGCCAGCGACAAAGTGGACACTGCCCAGCGACCGGAGCCGGCCTGGGCTGAAGCCTCACCCAACGTGACCGCCCGCCCGGCGCGGCCGTCCCTGCCAACAGCCCCGCGGAGCCATTACACCACCCGGGACATGCAAAGGGCGCCCCACGGCGGCCGCCGCGGGAGCCGGGCCAGAGGGAGACGCGCCTCCCTCCCTCTCTTGTCTCCCCGCCTTAGCTGACGGCCGCCAGCTCGTGCTGCTACCCCCGCGAGGGCTGGAGGTACTCCCGCGAGTACAACGGCATCCTCGGGCCGTTCGGCGAGCTCATGACCGAGGCCGACGTCCTGCGCATCGAGCAGCAAATCGAGAACCTGCAGGTGCTGCACAAGGCGCAGAGGCTGGAGGCGCGCCTGCAGCAGCTGGAGCTGGAGCTGGAGCAGCTGCTGCCCATCTCGGCCGCGCTGTCGGCGCCGCGCTTCACCGTGGACCCGCGCCGCATGCACGGCCGCGCCGCCAGCCTGCCCGCCTGGTGCAGCAAGATCGCCGCGCTGCTCAGGAGCATGGCCTCGCTGCTGGCCGCGCTGGGCGGCCGGCCCGCGCACCTGGCCGAGCTGCTGGCCGCCGACACGGGCCAGCCGCTGGCGCCGCTGCCCGACGCGCCCTGGCGGCCCGGCCCGCTCTGCCTGGGCCGCTCGCACTCGCTCAGCTGGTGCCGCGAGGCCGTGGCGCGCGAGATCCTCGAGTGCGGCGTGTCCGTGCGCCACCTCCGCGCCGCCTACGAGCTGCGCGCCCAGGCCGCCGCGCCCCCGCGCTGCCCGCGCCGCAGGCCCTCGCTGGCCCCCGCCGGCGCCCCGGGCCGCGAGCCCATCCTGGAGGAGGACTACGCGGCGGCCGGCCCCGCCGAGCCCAGGGCCCCCGCCGCCGCCAACGGCCCGCCGCCCGCCCCGGAGCCGCGGGGCTGCGAGGACCCGCCCGGCCGCCAGGAGGCGCTGCCCGAGCCCGAGCTGCTGGCGCCCGCCGAGCTGAGCGGCGTGCAGGACTACATCGACCTGCGCAAGGAGCGCATCGTCTACCTCTTCCTGGAGCACTGGCGCCGCTGGACCTTCGGCGGCCCCGGGCGCCAGGCCCAGGCGCGCCTCCGCCGGCTGCTGCCCCGCGTGGTGGCCGCGGGCGCCGGGCCCGCCCCCGAGGCCGCCGAAGCCCCTCCGCCCGCGGCCGGCGAGGGCCCCGAGGGCCCCGACGAGCGGCTGCAGCGGCTGCTGAAGCAGCGGCAGGTGGTGGGGCGGCTGCTGGGCCGCTGGCGGAGCCTCCTGCGGCAGGTGCCCCCGCGCCAGCCGCCCGGCCCGGTCCTGGCGCACGGCCTGTACTGGCCGCAGCACTTCCTGCCGCCCCTGGACGGCGGCGCGCCCCCGCGCTACGACAGCCTCACCCTGGACCTCTTCATGCTCGGCTACTTCCAGCTGCTGGAGATGGGCCTGAGCCGCGAGGAGCGCAAGTTCCGCCACCTGCTGTGCTACGAGATGTTCGACCGGCTGGGCAGCCACCCGTGGGCGCTCATCCGCCGCTTCCACCGCGCCGTGCTGGAGGAGGTGGAGGCGGGCCGGCGGGGCTGGAGCGACGGCTTCGAGGACCTCAGGCAGCAGTTCTTTGGAGACGGCCCGGGCGCCCAGCGGCCTGGCGAGGAGGAAGAGGCCGAGAAGGAGCAGGAGGAGGAGAAAGAAGAGGAGGAGGTGGCGGAGGTGGAGAAGGTGGAGGAGGAGGAGCAGGAGGAGAGGGACCAGGCCCAAGAAGCTGCTCCAGCTCAGACAGACTGGCCAGAGGGGCAGCCGGAGGCCCCGGCGCCCGCCCCGCAGCCTCCAGCGCCCGAAGAGCCGCCCCCGCCTCCGCCAGCCGAGCCGCCCCCGCCCTTGGACCCTCCTGGTTCCGAAGCCCCCGCTGAGGACCCCCTGGAGCTGCTGTCTGAGATGGGCGAGTTCAGCAACGAGGACATCTGCCGCTACATCGACCGCAGCTTCTCCTTCTGGAAGGAGAAAGAGGCGGAGCTTTTCGACATCTGAGCCGCAGGATGCAGAATTTCTGCTCAAGCGTCTTAGCCTGGGCCTGGATACCGGCCGGAGGCCTGGATACAGGCCGGAGGCCTGGATACCGGCCCGGAGGCCTGGATGGTGCGCTCCGAAGCCAGAAGTGACCCAAGAACCCTGGAGCGTGGCCTAGGAAAACCCAGGAGGCGCAGGACCGGGCTGCCTGGCCACTGAGGTCCCGCCACGGCCGGTTTGGGGAGTGGCCGGATAGGCCAGCGTGGCACAGGGAAACCAGGAGTCCCCTCTGGCCCTGCGGCCTTGCCTGGCTCCGTGTGGAGCCGGTGGCGGGAGCGGCCCCTCTGAGCAAGGGACTGTGGGTCCCCCGTGGGGCTGTGTGGCTCTCCTCTCTCTGGATTTCACAGCTACCTCTTGGGTTCAGGTTGGGGGAGCCAGGTGTGCAGTGTCCCGTGTGACGTGTTCTCTGTAACGTGCGAGTAATAAAACTCTTCGCGCCGAAACTGGTGTGGCTCAGTGGATAGAGCGTCGGTCTGCGGACTGAGGGGTCCCGGGTTCAATTCCAGTCAAGGGCATGTACATTGGTTCCAAGCACATCCCCGGTGTGTTGTAGAGTTCATGTCTCTTGCATTTGGGAGGGGCCTTCACTGAATGCTGTGTTGTAGAGTTCATGTCTCCTCCATTCGGGAGGGGCCTTCACTGGCAGGGTCTGCGGGGGCCCAGGTCTGGGTCTGCCTGAAGATGATTGTGGGTCACAGCTGTGGGGCCATTGGTCTGCCTGCCTGTATGGTAAGGTGACCAGACGTCCTGCTTTTGGTGGGACAAATTGTTAAAAATCAATGGTTCTGCACTTGCCATCCACTCCTGCCATCTCTCAAAGTCCCTGAGAGAATCTTTCCAAAAATCGGGATTTTTTTAAAATGCCGCAGGATGCGGGACAAATTGTTAAAAATCGGGAGTGTCCCGCCAAAAGCGGGACGTCTGGTCACCTTACTGGGGAACCTCATTCCCTGCTCTCACCGCCTGCACTCGGCTCTGACCATTCTGGCACCGCCTCTGGGACACAGGCCTGCGTTACAGGGGAGAGGGACCTCTGCCTTTCAAAAGGGGGTGTGGCCAGGCTCCCCCATCCATCACCCTGTAGGAAGGTACCAGAGGGCTCTTCCTGGAGCTCCCTTTGGGTCCTGGGGCCCCTCACTCCTGCAGTCCCCTCAGCTGGGCATGCACGCCCTCTTGCCCGTACCTCCCAGCCCGGGCTACCTGGTGCTTTGTGTGTGTTTCAGGAGGAGGAAGAGGAGGCCCGGCTGGCCAACATGCCTGCCTGGAGGCGGGACCTTCTCCGGAAGAAGCTCGAAGAGGAGAGGTGAGCTGGGATCTGGCAGGGAGTCTGGATCGTATCCCTGAACTGGTGGCACCGACTAACGCTGTCTCCTTTTCCTTCCAGGGAGCAGAAGCGGTGAGTGAGGGGCAGTCCCAGCCTGCCTCCTCTCCTTTGCCTCTTCACCCAGTCCCATTGAGCTCCTCCCCGTGTCACTGGGCCTGCAGCACAGCCTCTCTGCTACCAGTAATGCCACCAGCCCCCCATAACTAGACCCGGTCCCCAGAGTCTAGTTCTTATGCTGTAATGACCATGTCCCCAATTACCCAGCCCTCTCTCTCATTAACCTAGCCTTTCTGCTCAATTAAAACAAAACAAAAACAAACAGGCGAACTTAATTTTCAGAGTATGTTTTAAATATATTATTGATTTCAGAGAGGAAGGGAGAGAGATGGAAACATCAATGATGAGAGATAATCATTGATCGGCTGCCTCCTGCACGCACGCCCCCCCACTGGGGGTCTAGCCCACAACCCAGGCACGTGCCCTGACGGGAATCAAACCGTGACCTCCTGGCTCACAGGTGGATGCCTAACCACCAAGCCACACCAGCTGGGCTACGGAGTATTTTATATAATTTGACTCATCAAAATTCAGTTATATACTTCAGTGATTATAATGTTAATTGAAGTTAGGTATTTCAATATATAATCAATATAAAATTATTTTTTAAAAATATATTTTATTGATTTTTTACAGAGAGGAAGAGAGAGAGATAGAGAGCTAGAAACGTCGATGAGAGAGAAACATCAACCAGCTGCCTCTTGCACACCCCCTACTGGGGATGTGACCGCAACCAAGGTACATGCCCTTGACCGGAATTGAACCCGGGACCTTTCAGTCCACAGACCGATGCTCTATCACTGAGCCAAACAGGTTTTGGCTCAATATAAAATTATTATTATTTTTTTAAATATATTTTTTATTGATTTTGTACAGAGAAGGGAGAGAGCTAGAGAGCTAGAAACATCGATGAGAGAGAGTCATCAACCAGCTGCCTCTTGCACACCCCCTACTGGGGATATGCCCGCAACCAAGGTACATGCCCTTGACTGGAATCGAACCCGGGACCCTTCAGTCCCCAAGCCGACGCTCTATCACTGAGCCAAACCGGTCTCGGCTCAATATAAAATTATTAATGAGACGCCCTACACTCTGAAATCTAAGTCTTTGTGATGCCATGAGCATCTTATGACTGCAACACTCCTCAATCCTACATTTCCAACCCTCAGCAGCCCATTTGCTCAGTGGCTACCGTGTCAGCAGTGCAGACCTGGGCCCCACACTTTTGTGTTGGTGTTGTTGTTTTTTTCCTGGAAAACAAAAGTGCTTTGCTTTTCTAAGTTTATCTTTATTGTTGAAAGTATCCCAAATTCTCCCATTGCCCCACATTTGAACAATTTGTCCATAATTACCCAGCCCCTGTCTCCCAATATGGTCTGCTCCCCAGAGTCCATCCTCAAGTCCAGTAACTCGGGTCCTCGCCCCAAGAATCTCCCCTGTTCCTATAACCGCCCCTCCTCACCTCAGCCACACTGCGATCAGCACCTGTTCCAGCAATGACCCGGCCACAGCCTCTAGCTCATCCAATGATCCCAAATGCCCCCAGCACCCCCTCTGCCTGCCTCCTCACCCAACCCTCCTCCAGTCCCTGGACCCTCTGCCCTAGAAGCCACTGCCCACCCTCCCCCTCATAGTCCCTCTGCCCTCAGGGGCGCAGCCCTAGCCACCACTGAGCCCTCGAGGCGCCGGCCCCCTCTCACCCTTGCGGGTTCTGTCCCGACCCCGGTCTAGAAAAGAGGAGGAGCGGCAGAAGCAGGAGGAGCTGCAGCGAGAGAAGGAGCAGTCGGAGAAGCTGCGGACGCTGGGCTACGACGAGACCAAGCTGGCGCCCTGGCAGCGACAGATCATCCTGAAGAAGGGGGACATCGCTAAGTACTAGCCGCGCTCCTCCCGCTCCTCTCCCCGGGAGCTGGGGCGGGCGGGCGGGCAGGAGGCGCCCCGCCCCCGCCTCCCCGGCCCGGATGGACCCGCTGGGACCCAGGCCACCCCCCCTCCGGCTCGGCACCCCTCCTCTGACCCCCGCCCTCGCACCCCCAGCCCCGGAAGACGCAGGAGCGCCCCCGCGCGCCCGCCACAGGCGCCCAGAAAGTGCCCAAGTTGTTGACGCAAAAGATGCTGCTTATTTGCATGGCTATTTCCATAGATTTGCATGGCCTTTGACTGTCACCGTTTGCAGAGCTCTTCCCGGCCCCGTGGGCGGCGGCTCTGTTCCCCTGCGGGACCCGCACCGGCTGCGGCCCCCTCCCCCGCGCCCCGGAACCCGCGGCGCTGGCACATCCTGGGCGGGGGCCGCCGGGCTCGGGAAGGGAAGGGGTTTTCCTGCCGCCTGACCTAGATCTGCCCGCCGGCCCGTTTCCCATCCCCGCCGAGGGCTTCCTCTCAGTCAATTGTTTACCAGAAACCATAAACGCTGCCCGTCCGGCGGGGCGGCCGCTCTGGGCCCCGCTGCCCCCGTAAAGCCCGCGCTCCCCAGCCAGGCCCCGGCCCTCGCCCGTCACCGCAGGGGCGGGTTCCTGGAGGACGAGGGGCCCGAACCCGCCCTGCCTGCTGCCTCCCGGCCCCGCGCCCCGCCGCCTCGCACCCCATTAAAGCTCTCAGACGCCGGCCTCGCTCACGTTCAATCGTTCCCCGTCGCCGGCTTCCCCTCCCCCCGGTCCCGGGGCAGCCCCGCACGGAGCGGGAGGGGAGGGGTAACGGGGCGGCCCCGCACGGAGCGGGAGGGGCAGGGACCTGGGGCAGCCCCGCACGGAGCGGGAGGGGAGGGGTAACGGGGCGGCCCCGCACGGAGCGGGAGGGGAGGGGTAACGGGGCGGCCCCGCACGGAGCGGGAGGGGAGGGGTAACGGGGCGGCCCCGCACGGAGCGGGAGGGGAGGGGTAACGGGGCGGCCCCGCACGGAGCGGGAGGGGAGGGGTAACGGGGCAGCCCCGCACGGAGCGGGAGGGACAGGCTCGGGCGCGAGGGCCACTCTGGTCCCCTCCGTGCGCCCCAGACTCTGGCGGGCGAGACTTCCGCCCTCCCGACGCCCCAGGAAGCCAAGCCCGGGCCCTTCATCCAGCCCCGAGGAAACACCAATCTGCGGCTTTTCCGAACAGATTTAATCCACGGGCGCCCGCCGAGCCATTCGGACCCCCGCCCCCGTTCCCCTCGTCCCCCTTGGGGTGGGGGGCAGGGCGGGGCGGCTGGCGCTGCTACGCAGGGCCGGGCCGGGGCACAGAATAAGTGACATAAAATGTCTACACGCGTAAGTAACAGTACTTAGGGCTGTTCGAGGGCCCTCGGGCCGCTGGCGGGCGGGCCGGCGTCACGGGCCGCGCTGCAGGCGGCCGCGCAGGTCCTCGGCGCAGCCGTCCAGCCCCATGCGCTCCAGGGCCGCGTAGATGGCGCCCAGGCCGGCGGGCTGCTGCTGGCGCCAGCGCTTGAGCATCTCGTACTGCTGGTCGCGGAAGCGGCCCACCTCCACCTCCACGGCCTCGATCTCGGCCTCGCGCAGCCCCAGCGTCCGCACGAACTCCTTCCAGCGCCGCGCGGGCACCGCGTCCATCACGTCGTAGAGCTGCGGGCCCAGCTGCAGCGTGGCGGCTGCTGAGCCCGCAGGGGGCGCTGGCGGCGGCGGGGGGCCTGGGGGCAGACAGAGACCCTGGAACGCGGTCTGCGGCAGCGGCGGGGAGGTCCTCCCGGGGAGCTCGGGACGGGAAGTGGGCACGCGGCGCCCCAGGAAACCACAGCTCTCACCGGGCCGGCGGGCGGCGGGAAGGCTTACCCAGAGCCCCGCTGCGCAGCCGCTCCCAGGACCACGGCCCCTCCGCGCCCGGCGCTTCCTGGGTCTGGGCGCAGCCAGGGGTCCAGCCGCTGCCCACCAGCTGGCCGGGGCAGGCTTTCTCACTGCCGCTGGGTGGCACCAAGAGGATGTGGGCGCTCTCAGGGGTTAAGAGGTGGGTGGTCTGGAAGCCAGGAGAGGCCCCAGGTCAGCCCTGCGTACCTAGCAGGCCCCTGGGCTGGAGCCCAGCCGGCAAGCTCCCCCAGGGCGGCCTCCGGGCGGGGCGTGTTCTCACCAGCCCCGCAGGAGAGCTGCCCTCTGCTGGAGTCCTGGCCCCTGCCCTTGCCATGGTGGCATCGTCCCCCTGAACGGCTAGCTCCCTTAACCTGAGTCCCACAGCCTCCTCAGAGCCATGCCCGAGACAGGCCCCGCGCTGCCCTCATTCCCGGGTAACTTGGCGCACGTGTTTGTTAGCCTACCCCATGCCCGCCGCGCCCGGCCTCCAGAACGTGAGCCTCACCTGCAGGGCGGTCAGGGCCTCCATCCCGGCTCCATCTGCGGGAAGACAAGAGTCCGACCAGCAATGGGCAGGGCTCCTGGGCCTGATCTGGTCCAGCTGTGCTGGGGTCCCTACTCACACACCAGCTCCCTCCGTTCCCTCTGCGTCCGGGCTGAGTGGGCTCCGGCTACCCGTCCTGACCCCAGGTTCCCAGGAGTGTGTGCATGTGCGCGTATGCATGATGTGCTGTGTGTATGCATATGTGTGTACGTGTGCGAGCATGCACACATGTGGGTATGCACGTGTGCATGCAAATGTGCACGCACTTACCAGGAACCACGGGCTTGCAGGGCTGGCAGCGGCGGTACGTGTAGGTCAGGGTGGCACTGAGCACCAGTGGAACCACCAGGCCTGCCAGGAGCACCTGGACCCAGAACACTGAAAGAGCAGTGGGTGGGTGCTGGGTGTAGCCGCCCCCCAGCTGCCCTGGGCCCTCCCCAGCTCTCCCACCCGCTGTGTCCCCAGCACGCCACCTACTCTGCCTCCAGCCGCAGGCCGCTGCGCAGGGCTCCGGACATCTCCACAGGGCGCTCCTGCGGGGGGCGGGGGTGAGGGCTGCCCGACAGCTCCGCCTGAGGGCCCCTCCCCTCCAGGCCTCTTCCCTGGAGCCTCGCTCTCCCCAGGAATGTCCCCGAAGCTCTGCTGAGATGCCCGAGTCCCCAGTAACTAGATCACAACCAGGATGTATCCGAGCTGCTTCTAGACCAGACTGCGGGCCCCCAGCATGTCCGCTCCGTCTGGATCAGACCGGCCTGGGGCCTCCCTGCCGTACCCCGCCCCGGGAAGGGTGTCTGAGATGGCAGGTGCTCTGGGGACCCACTGCCGTCCCGTGTTCAGATGGGAGTGAGGCCGCTTGCCCAGCATCCTCCAGGGAACAGGGCGGGTCCTGACTCAGCCCAGGCTTGGGATCCACCAATGCCCCTCTGTGCACGGCAAACCCTCCTCCTCACTACCGCAGCGTCCTTATTTGCCCGGCACAGGCGAATCCACGTCTCCCTTTACGTGTCTGCCTGGAGGGGGCCCACCCACCACAGGGCCAAGCCCCCTTCTCCCTGGCCCTGGCCCCACTCTGCTCCCTTCCCCCTCCCCCTCCCCCTGCCCAGGGCAGCCAGGAAGTTACGTGGGGCAGGACACACAGCTGTTGCCATGTTCATAGAAGCCAGGCAGGCAGGCGCCACATTCAGTGTCTGTGCTGGAACCTGCAGACCAGCAGACGGGGTGGGTCAAGGTGAGGGAGAGGGAGGTGGGGGGAGGGTAAAAGTGGGAGAGAGGGAGGGAGGGGGGGGTCAATGGCGCGCGTTGTGGGTACTCACAGGGCACCCGCGTGTGGCGGTGCAGGGCCCCGCAGTCCAGGCACGGGTGGCAGCGGAAGGGCACGCCGCTGATGCAGTGAGGGCCCAGGCACTCCGCAAACCAGCCCGGCGGGCACCCGCACCTGGTGTCTGCCACTGCCGAGCAGTTCTCCAGGGCCACCTGGGAGGCTGGTGGCGGTGCAGGGAGACGGGAGGCGGTTAGGGCAGAGACATCCCGCCCCCTAGAGGTGGGACAGATCCCCAGAAGAACAAACGGGATAAACCAGAGACAGGGCCACCAGCAGAGACAGGGCAGCGCACCCCACAGGCCAGGCGGGAGTGTGCAGACAGGACGGTTGCCGGGGTAAGGGGGCACCTTTGGGGAAGGGGCACAAAGGTGCCGGGGGCAGGGTCCGGGAGAGCGGCCTGAGGGGGTGATCGCAGCTCCTCACCCTGCTCGTCGCAGGCCTGGCAGCGGGTGCAGCTGGTCTCCTGGTGGTGCTCCCCGGCCAGGAAGGAGCCCTGGTGGCACGGGACGCAGGTGGCATTGCCACAGGGCTCCGTGCAGCGGGCCGCAAGGTACTGCCCTGTGGAGCCCGGGCTAGGTCAGAGAGGCAGAGGGGCCCCCGCCTCCCCTCCCCCCTTCCTACCTGTGCTCCCCACTTCTCTCCCAGCCCCCCTTCCCCCGCCCCTGGCCCGCCCCTCCCACCCGCAGCCACTCACCTGCGGGGCAGCCCCTGCAGCAGAGCGGACCGGTCCTCCTTTGAGAGCCACGGGCACACTCACACCGGGGACTGGCAGTGCCGCCCCGGCCCTGGGCACCCAGCAGGAGCAGGAGGAGGGCCTGGGAGACGGGGGCTGCTGGCTCCTGCGTGGGCATGGCTTCCCCACGCGGAGCCTCTCCCTGCCCAGTCTTCCCCCCTTTGGAGGCCCCAAGACTGTGCCCTCAGAGCAGCCCACTTCCCAGGTTCTTGAGCAGAAAGGGTGCCCGAGGGTTGGGATGGGAGACGGGCTAGGCTGGGCAAGTCGGCTCCCCCAGCCCCTCACAGGCCCCTCCCCCGGCGGAATCAGGCAGCCCCACCCCCGCCCGAGGGACCCGCTCTCTGGGACCCCAGCAGGCTGTTTCCTCTGGAAGGAAGGGCCCGCCCTGCGGAGCCTCTAACTAGGTCAGAGGGGAGGGGGAGGGGCGCCCAACCCCCAGCGAGTCTGGGCGTCAGGTTCAGGTATTCGCTATTCTCGGGACCCCCTCCTCCCCGTGCGGGCCCAGGCCCAGAGGCTTGAGGTCGCCCCTCACCCGCTCCCCACCCCTGGACCCCACTCACTGCAGCCACTGCTGCCGCCCAGCACCGGGGCTGCTGGTCCATGGCCCTGCGCCGCCGCTCTGGGCCCGGGCGGGACTGAGCCGGCAGGCCCGGCGTGTGCCTGCGGGGGCTTCCCCTCTGCCCGCCCTGCCCACCGCAGTTCCGGCCCGGCACCCAGCCGCAGGCCCGCCCCCGGGAGCCTGCCTGGGGTGGGGGTCGGGGAGCAGCCCCAGGGGCCCTGGGAGTGGAGGCCTGGCCGGGAGGCGGTCCCCAGCGCAGTGAGCTCATGGCCCCCGGGGCAGCAAGGTGCACAGAGGCCAGGGCTGCCCTGGCCCGGCGCTTGGCTTCCGGCCTCAGCCCTGAGACCACCCCCAAGGGAGGGGGTGAAGGAACTTCCCCCACGGGGTTTCAGAGCCAGGCCCCTCCAGACACTGTAAGGTGTGGGGGCAGGGCCCTCCCCTGGAGAGGAGCCCCAGACTCTCCCGGTGAGCCCAGCCGGATCGCCCACCCTGGCCTAAGCTCAGGGGGCAGCCCGGGGTGGGCACCACGTGGGCCTCGTGGCTGTATCAGGGCATGGGCTGGTTTTGGGCTGTTGGTCCGGTGGCCTCTGCCCCCTAATTCACTGCTGCTCCCCCCGGCCTCTCCCCCGCGCCCCTCCACAGATGGGGGAACAGAGCTCAGTTGCCCTGAGCCCTGAAAGGGGTGGGATCCAAAGCAAAGGACTCCTTCCGGTGGAGTATGTACAAGTCTTTATAAAAGAATCAAAGCTCAATAAATATGCAACTTTACAGCGAGCCCCGCGGGCCTGGGACGGGGAGGGAGGCGAGGGCAAGGGGCTGTCCCTCTCGGGGCCAGAGGAGAGGAGGGGGTGGCCCTCGAGTCCAGCGCAGGGGAAGCTGGTGACTCCAGGGAGGAGCGGATGCTGGGCGGGCCAGGGGCAGGTTAGTGCCAGTGGGACCGTGGGGCCATCCTGAGCTGGGCCTCTGCCGAACCCTCCTCCTCCTCCATCCAGGCTGGCCGAGCGCACACGGCCGCGCAGCAGCAGCAGCAGGTCCTGCCCGGCACTCGGCACCCGGCTTGTGCGCACACAGGCTGCTGCTGGAGCAGGGCCGCACCCTGGAGGCCTGCTGTCTGCGGTCCGTGGTCAGCGGCACCCTCGGGGGCCTCCCTCTGCTCAGACCTCCCTGCAGGGGCAGGGAGGGGAGGGGAGAGATAGTCCTTCCTTTGCTGATGCCACTCAGAGGGACTCCAGCCACCCTCTCCTCCCCGCTACAATCCTGATCTCTGACCCCCCACCGCTGCTTGCCGAAGACACCCACAGCCAAGCTCTGGGGCAGGCCCATAGCCCTGGGTGCCAGCGCCCCGGCCCACCCCCAGGGCTCAGTGCCCCGTGCCAGCACACTGGGCCGCCTGCCCTCGCCGCCCCGGCCACTCACGAGGCGGTGAGCGTGGAGTTGAGCAGCAGGGTGGTCCGGATGCGGTAGAGCTGGGCCAGCGTCAGCTTCCGGTGCTGGGCGGAGACCCCGGGGGGCGGCTCCGGCTGGACCCCGGGGGAGGCCCCTGAGGGCAGCTCTCCGCTCCTCCTGGCGGGCCCTCGGGGCTCCTCCGCCGGGCAGGCGATCCTGCCCTCCGTCTCCGACGGCCGGGGGCCACCGCCAGGGCTTGGCGCGCCCCCGCCATGCCAGCGGGGCCCAGCTTCGTGGGTGGAGCCTCGAGTCCGGGTGCCAGAGGCCGTGGCAGCCAAGCAGAGTTCCGACAGGCTGCGGCTGGGGGCCGGGGGCGCCCCCCGGGCCGTGGCCCCCGCCAGCAGCTGGAGGAGGCTGGCCTCGGACTTGGACTTGAGCAGGCGGGGCAGGCGGGGCAGCAGCTGGACGGGGGTGCGGCGGCGGAGGCGGGGCGAGGGCGGGGGCGAGGGGGCTTGTGGCGAACCGGGGGGCCGGGGCGCGGGCTCTGCCGCAGGGGCTGGGGTCGCGAAGTCTTGCAGGGAGGTGGGGGACAGGGTGCCGTAGGCGGAGTCCATGGAGCAGGAGCGGCTGTCCCCAGGACCCAGGGCCAGCAGCTCGCTGGTCGGCGTGACGGACGAGGCGGTGGTGCCGAGGGACATCTCGTCCGACTGGGAGCTGAAGGGGCCGCCCTCGAACTCGGGAGAGGACAGCGGCTCCCCGGGCTCCACCACCACCATGGCCAGGGTCTCCGTGGAGCCGTCCGAGGCGCTGCGGACCGGCGGGAAGGGAGTCAGCCCCGGCGGGCACAGCAGGGCTCCACGGCCTCGGCCGGCCCTGCCCGCTGGAGGCTCAGAGATGGCAAACATGGCACGGGCCCAGACCCCCCAGCTCCTGTGCCCACAGCGGACACCAGCATGGCATCCGTCCCCATCACAGACTCTTTCCCGTGGGACACGGCCTGAGAGCCCTCAGCTGGCTCCCGGCAGGCAGCTACTAATGAGGCAGAGTTGGCGTTCAAGTAGAAAATCCTGCGCCAACCCCGCGTGTGGCTGGGGCAGCCACGCTCCCATACCAGAACCCACACCCACCCCGGCTGGGCTCAGCACGAAGCCTTTCGGAGACGGGGACTGGAGCCGGGCCCTGCCCAGGCCTGCCGGGGCCCTGGCCACGCGTACCAGTGCTGGGAGTCCAGGCTGTTGCTGCTTTTGCGCAGGATGGTGGGGGAGCTGGCGGCGGAAGTGCTGCTCTCCCCACCCTCCTCTTCCTCGTCTTCCTCCTCGTCTTCCTCCTGCTCGTCCTCCTCCTCCTCCTCTTCTTCCTCCTCCTCCTCCAGGCTCTGCAGGTGCTGCTGGCTGCCTGCATGCTCCTGTGCACGCAGCTGCTGCAACTGGTTCTGCAGGGGGGCAGCGCCACGGGGGCAGGTGGGCTGTGAGCCACGGCCCCCACCCGGCCACCCACCCACCCGCCCGCCCTCTGCGCAGCACCCACTCACCTGGGCGTTGTAAATGGCGTCCACCCAGCCCCGACACAGGGCCTGCCCGCTGGCCTGGAAGGCGTAGGCCCCCACCGCGCTGTGGAACTCGTTGAGGTGGATGAGGAGGAAGGAGCCTGCTCGGGAAGGGCTCGGGTCAGGGCCAGCCAAGCCCGCTGCCGCCCGCCCGTCACAGCCCCGGCCCGGGGGCGGGCTCCTCACCAGGGTCCCGCAGCTCCCGGCACACAATCTTGTCCACCAGCAGCGGCGGCCTGATGACCTTGGTCCTCTCGGCCTTCTTCACCGCCTTGGTCACCAAGAGCAGGTCCGTGAAGAGGAAGCAGTACACGTCCATCTGGGGGCGGGCAGCAGGAGGCCAGGGGTCAGAGCCTGGGTCCCGGGGCCTCAAGCAGGGACCCTCTGCCTGCCCGCTGCAGCGCCCTCTCCTGGGGACGCTCAGACTTTGTCAGACACCTGCCCTGCCCGACGCCCATGAACGTGAGAGCAAGCGCTTGCTCAGTGGTCGGCAAATCACGGCTGGCGAGCCACATGCAGCTCTTGAGCCTCAACTTGCCGCTCTGTTGACTAATGAGTTTGCCGACCACTGCTAGACTAAATGTTACTGTGTAGCTGGGAGCTGGGAGGATTAGGAAATTTATATTGTGTGCGAATAGGTAAAGGGTAGTTAGTATATGACAATGGTCGGCAAACTCATTAGTCAACAAAGCGTCAAACCATGGCTCGAGAGCCGCGGTTTGCTGACCACTGCCCTAGCTGGTTTGGCCCAGTGGATACAGTGTCAGTTTGCGGACTAAAGGGTCCCGGGTTCGATTCCAGCCAAGAGCACATGCCCAGGTTGTGGGCTAGGTCCCCAGTGGGGGGTGTCCAGGGGGCAGTCTATTGCTGATTCTCTCTCATCATTGACGTTTCTACCTCTCTGCCTCTCCCTTCCTCTCTGAAGTCAATTTTAAAAAAAAGGAAGAACAAGATGACTTTCTTCCATTGAGCTATAGGCTTGTGACTTAGTTAAATTAAAACTTGATATTAAAGAGGAAAGGGAAGTAAATTTTGTTTTATTTTTAACGTATTCTTATTGGTTTCAGAGAGGAAGGGAGAGTGAGAGAGAGAGAAATGTCAATGAGAGCGGATCATTGCTTGGCTGCCTCCTGCACGCCCTCTACTGGGGATCGAGCCCGCATGTGCCCTTGACCAGAGTCAACCGGAATCCTTCAGCACACAGGCTGGCATTCTGTCCCTGGGAGGTAACTTTAAAACCCTGAGTTGCAGGCTCCGGCTACATGAGGCATGACAGATTCCTAGCTCAGTGCAAGGGTCTGTTCCCGGCCTGCTGATACGGTGTGCCCCTCCCGGCCCCCAGCAACCACATGACACCCACGGGCTGTGGCCACACTGCTGTTTGTAAAGCGCAAACTGCAGGCAGATGGTCATCCCACAAGGTCACTAGTTGTTGAATCGCCGCCCACCTGACTGGGCAGCTGAGACCCACTGGCTCTGCCCAGGAGGTGCCCGGGAAGGGGTGGTCCAAGCCTGCAGGACCAGGGGGGCAGGGCAGGGGCGCTGCCCACGGGGCGGCCCCTAGAGTCACCTTGCTGTCCTTTCCCTCCTTCATCCGCAGGCTGCCCTCCATCAGCAGCTGCCGCGTCTCCTCCGGGGAGGCACCCGGGATGGGTGCCGTCAGGTCCAGGTGCAGGAACTCCTTCAGGAGCTGCGGGGAGGGCGCAGGTGCGGGGTCAGGGCTGGCCTCCCGGCTCGGCCAGGAGTCCCCACGCCAGACTCCCTCCAGCACAGCCCTCCTGCCGGTCTGGCCAGGTCGCCCACCTTGTCCACCTCGTCGTTGCTGCCCTCCACCGCCTCGTAGGCGTCGATGCGGCTCACCACGGCCGCCAGCCGCTGCCGCTCCTGCCGCTGCCGCATGCACGCGTTCACGTGGTGGATGAAGCGCTCTACGGAGCCGATCTGGGGGCGGACAGGGGCTGGCTCAGGCCCGGGTCCGGGAGCGGCCCGGCCGCAGAGGGACCCGCGCCGCCCTGGTTACCATGGTGACGACGGCCTCCTTGGCGCGCGGCTCGTCCGTCTTGCGCAGCACAGACTTGAGCAGCAGCGGGTACTTGGTGAGCCGCTGGTGGGGCTTGGCCAGCATGTCGCTCAGCTTCAGCCGCTGGCACTGCTGGTGCTTCTCGGCCCACTGCGGCGGGAGGGGCGGGGCTCAGACCAGGCCCCGCCCCGGTTCCCAGGCCCCGCCCCGGACTCACAGGCCCCGCCCCGATCCACAGGCCCCGCCCCCGGTGCCCAGGCCCCGCCCCCGCCAGCTCCGGAGCACCCGCGGCCACGGTGGCCCCCGCGCCCCGGCCCCCGGCCCCCTCACCGTCACGTAGGCCCGGAAGAGGTCGCTGTCGCGCAGCAGGCCGCGCATGTACTCCATGCAGCCCTCCTCCTCCATGCAGTACCGGATGTAGGGCTTGAAGAGGGAGCCGAACTGGCCGGAGGGACAGCACCGGTCACCGGACGCCCCAGCGGGCCGGGCCCCCCTCCAGCTCTCCCTCAGGCTCTTCCGCGGCCACCCCGCGGTGACACGCCTGTCACCCCCCTTTTCCCATTCGACAAGACAGCCCCTCGGCCGGCGTGACCCCCTCGGCCGGGCAGCCAGGGCAGCCGGCCGGGCGGGGCCGAACTCCGGCGACCACCTGGGAATCGCTCGCCTCTGACCACCAGGAACCGGGCGGGGCCCCTCTCCCAGGAGGTGGGGTGATGAGCCGATGAGACCGGCGCCCCCGCCCCGCTGCCGCGTCTGCCCTTCACCCTCCCGGGCGGGCTGGGTCCGCACCAGCTTGAAGCCTTTGAGGAGGTCTCCGGGCTGCAGCAGCGCCCGCGTGCGCCGCGCCTTCTCCACCATCGGCGCCATCACGCTGCCCCACAGCCCGCGGTGCAGGCGCGCGATCTCGGGGACGTTGCTGAACAGGCGCTCCGCCTCCACCTGCGGGCGGGAGGTGCGCTCGGCCCCGCCCCGGCCCCGCCCCCGGCCTCCAGGCCCCGCCCCGGCCTCCAGGCCCCGCCCCCAGCCCGCCTCGGTTCATCCTCCCCCTTTCCTCACCCCCTCCTCCATCCCGGCCTTCTGAAGCCACGCCCCACGCTTCACCTCCACCCTCTTCTAGCCCCGCTCCCCACCTCCACCCCTGCTTAAGCCCCTCCCCCGACACGCCCCCATCCTATCCCCGCCCCCAGGCCCAGCCTACCTCACACAGCAGCCCCGCCTCTTGCAGGTTCAGGAGGCAGCACAGGAACAGCTGTGGGGGGACGGGCGCTGCAGCTTGGGGGTGCCAGTCCCGACTCCCCACCCAGATTCTTAGGCTCCCCTCTCCCCCTCACGCTTCCCAGGAGGCTCTGAGGCACCCAGGGACAGAGAGGGTTCCTTTTCAGAAAACGCCCAAACCCCATGGCCCGCTGGAGGGTCGCCCGGTCCAGGCTCCACTCTGCCCTGGCTCAGCCTCCGAGTGTCCGCTCAGAGGGGGCCTTCCTGAACCCCCAAGCCCAGGCCAGGTGCTCCCCCCAGATCAACGTCCTCACACACACACACATTCCCCAGTGCCTGCCCACTCTGCCTCCCGGCCAGAGTGCGGGAGCTGGGCCTGGCACAGCAGGTGTCAGGAATGGCCGTTGACGGAGTGAACCAGGCATGAGGCCGGGTTCGCTCTGCTCCGCCCACGAACCCACCCGGAGCCTTCCAGAAGCAGCCCTTCTTGCTTTCCTCCCGCTTTGTGGTCTGGCCACTACCCCCTCTGCAAAGGCCCTAACTCTGCGGGGGGGGGGGGGTCCAAAGGGAGCAGGTGGGTGCCCTGGGCCGGAGCCCCGCTCACGTTAGTGATCACCCGCAGCTTCTTGATGTAGGAAACCTCCGTGTGCAGGAGCTCCCACACCGCCTCCTGCTGGTGGCACTGCCTCCGGGTCAGCTTCTGAGGGAAAGCAGGGTCAGCCAGGGAGCGGGAGGGAAGCGACTAGATGGTAACCTCTTTCTCCCCTCCCCCATAGAGACCCAGGGGTCCCCCAAGTTCTGGGCCCTGCTCTATCTGCCACTAAGACATCTAAACGGCACCCCGTAATCTCACTTTGCCTCAGTCTCCCCAAGTGGGTCAGCGATGACAACAGCTCCCCAGGGCTGTCCTGGGAACATGCTGCCACGGGCGCTCAGAGGGAGCAGGGGGAGGCTGTGGGGAGCACCCACCTCATGCCCATCGATGAGGTCCCGCCAGCTGTCCTCCAGCCACAGGCAGGCATCGTCCTCCTCCTCTTCCTCGTCCCCCTCCTCCTCCCACGAGTCCTGGTCGAAGCGCAGCCGCCGGGGCAGCCGGGGCAGCCCGAAGAGGGCGTAGGCGTGCAGCTTGCCCTCCAGCTGCTCCATCTTGTCCACCTCCTGGCAGGAGACCGGCGTCAGGGTCAGGGGTCAGGGCCGGCGCTGCCCCGCCCCGGGCCCCCAGGCCCACGTACCCGGCCGAAGACGCTGGCACTGGGGCCCGAGCTGAAGAAGCCGCTGAAGCGGCTGGCGGCCCGGTTCTTCCAGCTGTCGCTGCCGCCGCCGCCCCCGGTGGGCAGCGAGCAGCTGGAGGGCGCGGGGGGCTCCTGCCCGGGGATGCTCGCCTCGCCCAGGAACTCCGACATGTTCTTGCGGCGGCGCCCAGGGGCCTGGCCAGGGAGGGGGGTCAAGGCCGGCCCTGCCCTGGTCCCCACAGCCCCGCCCTGGGGGGTTTCCAGGGCCGGGGGCCAGGCCGTGACGGGGAGGGTCTCTGCAGGATGTGCTCTGGGGGCGGGAAGATCCAGACACAGACGCATCTGGACCCCCCCAGCCTCCCAGCCACAGCGCAGAGCCGGCGGGGGGGGAGAGTCACACTCAGTGCACTTAGGAGGATCCACCACACACACACACACACACACACACACATGTACATACACGCACACACGCACACGTATACACATGCACACACAGTGGCACACAATGTCTGCTTATACACCCACATGCACACATACGTACACACTCGCGGTCAGTGACACACAACACCTGCTTGTACACACACACACACACACACACACACACACTCGCTGGGCACAGGCAGACTCTCAGAGACAGACTACCACCTTAGATCCAAAAAGGGCCCCGTTTTCCAAAGGGGAGATAAAGCCCCAAGAAGGAGCAGTGAGGGCCTGGCCGACCTCCCGGGGCCCTTCCCTGCCGTCCCCCCCCTCACCAGGATGTCCAGGCGGCTCTGGGGGTCGGCGCGCTCCAGGCCCGGGGGCCCAGCTCCGGCTGGCCGCAGGATGGGCAGACTCAGGGACTTGGCGTCCTTCACGCCCTGCTCCACCTTCCCCTCGTCCCCCGGCTTGGCTGGGGCGGCATGGGGGGCAAGGAGAGGTCCTCAACGCCCAGGTCTGGCAGGAGAGGGGGCTCGGGTCCTCTCTGCCCCCCGGGATCCAAACCCAGGCCTTGCTGCCCGCCCGGAGGCCCCGCCCTGCACCGCCCGCGGACACCTGTATGGTAATGAGCTGCTCAGGGCCGTTGCCAAGGGGAACCTGAGCCTGGGGGAAGCGCTCCTCTCCAGGAGGCCCGGCCCGTCTCCACCCCGCCAGCTGCTCACCTTTGACCCGCAGGTAGTGTCCCCCGAACCTGTAGGCCTCGAAGGTGAGGGACAGGGGCGTGTTGGACTGGTCCAGGTAGATTTCCACTTTGCCCAGCGCGATGCCCTTCCTCTCAAAGATGGGCAGCAGCACCTCCCTGCCCGGACAGGAGCGAGTCTGTTCAGGGACAGTCCACCCCCACCCTCCCCAGCTCCACCCGCCTTCCCAGCGGAAAAGGGAGCACTCACGGAGCCTCACACAAGCACACGGACACACAGGTGTGTGCACACACCCCCACACCCCCCAGAGGCGTGTCCCGCGCATCAGGGCGGGCCCTGGGCCACGCACACGGGCTAGGACAGCTCACACAGGTGCAGGGGCCTGGCACACCCCAGGGGCGGGCCTTCCCACACCTGAGGGCCATGCTCACTGGTCACCCACCACACAGACACACACAGGCATCTGTGCAGGAGCCCGCCCCGGCCCCGGCCCACTGCCCGCCAGGCCCCACCCCAGGGACTTCTTCTTCACGGCCGGCACAATCTCCGTCTCGATGTCCACGTTCAGGTCAAACTTCAGGGTGAAGCACTCCTTGCTTGGGTCCTGAGAGGACGTGGGCCTCAGCTTCTGTGGCCCCTCTTCCTGCCCTCCCCACCCCGGGACCTAGAAGGGGACCCCCAGCAGGGGAGTGACCGCAGGGAGACCCCAGCCACCTGTGTCCCAGGGAGGCCGCCAACGTCCCCGAGACCGAGGGACGTCCCCCAGCCTCCCTCCCCACCTGGCTAAGGCGGGCCGTGCTGGGCCACGGGCAGGTGGTGAGGGAGGGACCCCCTGGGCCACCCCCGGCCCCGGAGCTCAGCAGACGGGCCCGGAGCCTGCCGGGCCTCCTGCCAGCAGCCCCTTACATCGGTGTGTCTCCTCCTGGCCTTCTTCCTGGAGAGTTTCAGGCCTGAGTTCTTCCGGTCCCTGCAGGGAAGCCAGGGGGGACGGGGGTTGGAGGCACGGTGGGTCCTCACCAGGATGTGTTGTGAGTGGGCCCTGGCTGCCTACCCACTCTTCCACAAACACCCCCACTGACCAAGGAACGCAGGTGCCCTCAGGCCGGCGAGGGCCCAGGAGGGGCTGTGCGCCCTCTGGCGGCCACCACAGGAATCACACCCAGGGGCACTTGGCCAGGTGAAGCCTGCAGGCTGGCCCAGGCCAGGTGGCCTCCTCCAGCAAGCAGGAAGCGGCAGCCTGGGAGGGGTCTCCAGCCAGCCCCTGGGAGGCGGGAAGCCGCTGGCCCCTGGATCTTTGATCTGAGACCCAGCCTGTCTTCTCGCCCCCCTTCCCCTCACCTACCCTTTGCCATCCGCGGAGCTCTCCTCCTCCTCCTCCAGGTCCACGGCAGGGCTGGTGCGAGGGGGGCATGACCGCGTGGACACATTCCGGGCCAGGACAGAGCCTTTAGGGTAAAACGGAGTGGGCTGTGCCCTGGCTGGTGTGGCTCAGCGGACAGAGCATAGGCCTGGGGACTGAAGGGTCCCGGGTTCGATTCCGGTGAAGGGCACATGCTGGGTTGCAGGCCCGGTCCCCAGTGGGGGGCGTGCAGGAGGCAGCCAATCAGTGATTCTCATCGTGGATGTTTCAATCTCTCTCCCCCTCTTCCTTCCTCTCTGAAATCAATGAAAATTATATTTAAAAAGCAAAACAAAAACAACACTGCCACCACTGTGGCCCGCCCCCCACTAGCTAGGGCCCCTTGGTTCAGTGAGGGGAGGCGCTCAGTCACTGCTTAGCACCTGGTCTCCCCGATTCCCCTGAGAGGACACTGTAGGGGACATCCCGCTCTCAATACAAAGCCACCTGCTGCCTCAGTTTACCCTTCTATGAAATCAGGATGAGGAAGCCAGCCTCCGGGGTTCCTGCAGGAAGGGCCCAAGGCCCAGGGCTCTTTCTCTCAGGCCTCCCCGCCCCCACCCTGCGGCCAAACCCAAGGTCTCAGGCGGCCTGGCCCAGGGGCAGAGTCTTTCTGGGCCTCTGACCGGCTGAGGAGGAGACAAAGGGCTGCGCCCAGCACAGCCAGTTGGCTGTGGGCCCGGCCAGGTCCCTATTCAGCAGGAGGGGTTTCTTGTTTCCGGCTACAAGTTCCTCTGACCTGCTCCCCCCACCCCGCCCCCCGAGGCCCTGCCCGAGGACAGGAAGAGAGGGACCTTCGCCCGAGGGCCCCATCCAGGCGCAGGGCAGCCGGGGAGGTGCTCCCGAGATGGGCCCAACCCCCAGCCCTTTCTCTTGTTCAAAAGCCTTGTAGGGCCAGGCCGGTGTGGCTCAGTGGTTGAGTGTTGACCTATAAACCAGGAGGTCAGGGTTCGATTCCCGGTCAGAGCACATGCCCGAGTTGCGGGCCCGATCCCCAGTGTGGGGTGTGCAGGAGGCAGCCCATCAAGGATTCTCTCTTATCATTGAGGTTTCTATCTCTCTCCCTCCCTCTCTCTGAAATCAACAAAAACATATTTTAATAAAAAAACAAACAACTTGCGGAACAAAAGGGACTGAAACATACTTGCGTTTCATAATTTACAGTCAGCTCTCATCCTTCTGACGGCTCTGCCAGGGTTCCCCCAGGTACCAGGACAGGGTGCCCCCAGAAGGGGGATTTGGGGCAACCCTGGGCACCGCAGGGCCAGGTTGGGCATCCCGGTCCGTACTCACCCTGGGGGGGCAGGTCGAAGCGGACGTGCCCGTCATAATGCATGGCGCTGTGGAACTTGCTGTCACAGGCCTGGCAGAGGTTGAGGGGGCCCCGGCGGTGCAGCTGCTGGCAGTCGGCGTGGTGGCATACCTGCGGGCGAGGGTGGGAGGTGGGCTGTGGCCAGATCTCGGCCGGGCCCAGGGGGCCTCCTGTGCCACTCTGACAAAAGCAGGGAAGCCCCATCCCTGCCCAGCAGCGCAGTGCCCAGAGGCAGACTTGGAGTGAGTACCCAGAAGGCGGGGGCAGCGGGGCCTCTTCCCGGGGCGCAGGCAGGAAGGACCCCCAGAACCGAAGCTCAGGCTGCCGTTCGGTTGGGCAGCGCCGTGTTTAATGGGTCCCGGGTTCAATTCCGGCCCAGGGCACATGCTTGGGTTGCGGGCTCGATCCCCAGTAGGGGGTGTGCAGGAGGCAGCTGATCCACGATTTTCTCTGCAGGAGGCAGCTGATCATGGATGTTTCAATCTCGCTATCCCTCTCACTTCCTCTCTAAAATCAATAAAAATAATAAAAACAACAACAGCCCTAACTAGTTTGGCTCAGTGGATAAAGCATCGGCCTGGGGACTAAAGGGTCCCAGGTTCGATTCCGATCAAAGGCATGTACGTTGGTTGGGGGCACATCCCCAGTAGGGGGCGTGCAGGAGGCAGCTGATCGATGTTTCTCTCTCATTGATGTTTCTAGCTCTCTATCCCTCTCCCTTCCTCTCTGTACAAAATCAGTAAAATATAATTTAAAAAAATAAAGAAAAAAGTGTGTCCTCAGGTGAGGATTTTTAAAAAACTGTTTTTAGAGAAGAAATACCCATTACTTTTTATTTATTTTTTTTTGTGGGGGGGGGTGTCTTTTGTGACACAGGTTTTTTTGTTGTTATTCTCATCCGAGGATACTTTCCATTGGTTTTATAGAGACTGGACGGGAGCCAGGAGAGACAGACAGAGAGAAACACGGATGTGAGACACACAGACTGCCTCTCACCGAGCCCCAACCAGGGCCGCGATCCAGCCTGCAAGTGAGGCACGTGCCCTTGACCGACCAGATCGAACCTGGCGCCCTTCAGTCTGAAGGCTGACACTCTATCCATTGAGCTGAACTGGCCAGGGCCAAGCAGGGAGCCCCTCAGAGGACAGCAAGGTCCTCAAATGACCCGCCCGTGGGTGAGCTGAGACCACGCCGTCTTCCAGGCAAATTGCCGAGGGGCAACCTTTCGGTGCACAGGACAACACTCCAACCACTGGGCCACCCCGGCCAGGGCACAAGGCTCCAGATCCCAGGTTTTCACCACACTCCCCCCGCTGCCACCACCACCACCGCCACCGCCACCGCCGCCACCGCCACCACCGCCGCCACCGCTGCCACCACTGCCGCCACCACCACCACCGCCACCACCACTACCACCGCCACCGCCACCACCGCCGCCACCGCCACCACCGCCGCCACCACCACCACCGCCACCGCCACCGCCACCGCCACCACCGCCACCGCCGCCACCACCGCCGCCACCGCCACCACCGCCGCCACCACCACCACCGCCGCCACCGCCGCCACCGCCGCCACCGCCGCCACCGCCACCACCGCCGCCACCGCCACCACCGCCGCCACCGCCGCCACCGCCACCACCGCCACCACCACCGCCACCGCCGCCGCCACCACCGCCACCGCCGCCACCGCCACCACCGCCGCCACCACCGCCGCCACCGCCACCACCGCCGCCACCACCACCACCACCACCACCACCACCGCCACCACCGCCGCCTGGTGCCTGAGAGGCAGCGTGGAGGGGGAGGCTGCTGGGCCCGCCGGGCCGTGGGGACGAGAGGAATCCTGCTTTGGCTCCTGCGTCCCCCACTCCTCCCAGGACAGAGGCATGGCTGGCAGGACGCTGGCTCCCGGGGTCTGGCCCCAGGCAGGCGGCTGTGACCATTCTGGCCCAGATCCCGAAGGCGGCTTCAGCCCCCCGCCCCCTCAGGCTCTGAGGTCGGACTGAGGACTCCCTTCAACCAAGGAGCTGTCTGTCTCCTTCTCCCAAAGGAAGCGGGAGAGCCACTGGGCTCGGCTCCATCCGCCTGCCCACCTCGGGGCCCGCCCGCCACCTCGGGGTCCGCCCGTCCACCTCGGGGCCCGCCCGCCACCTCGGGGTCCGCCCGTCCACCTCGGGGTCCGCCCGTCCACCTCGGGGCCCGCCCGCCACCTCGGGGTCCGCCCGTCCACCTCGGGGTCCGCCCGTCCACCTCGGGGCCCGCCCGCCACCTCGGGGCCCGCCCGTCCACCTCGGGGCCCGCCCGCCACCTCGGGCCGAAGGGCGCGCTAACAGAGGGTCTGGCTTTGCCCCAGAGAATCCAGGGGAGGCGCCTGCCTACTTGAGCCTTCTCCCCGGTGCCACAGCCAGCGGCCGTCAGTCCTCTCGCCCCGAGTCCAGCCTGGCCCAGAGCCACTCTGACCCTGTTCGGGCCTCTGGCGATTTCCGACGGCTTCATCTGCTGGTGCCAGGCCTGCTCCCCCTGCCCCCAATCACCAAACCACAGGGTCTCCCCAGAGCAAAAGTGGGGCGCCCCTTCCTTCTCTCAGACCAGGTGCCCAGGCCCCTTCCTCTGCCCACCATTGCGCCCTCTGCGGGCACAGGCGGGGGGCAGCAGGGCCCAAGGGTGCCAGGACTCAGCCCGGAGGCCACTGCCAGCAGATGGACCGGAACTTCACCAACAGGGGGGAGGGGAGAGGGGCTGGGGAAGCAGGTCAAGGCCGCTCCCTGGGGAGGGGGCTCCGGAAGGGTCCTCCTCCTCCGAGGGCGGCCGGCAGGAGTAAGGGGTGTGGCAGGCCCGGGCAGAGGCAGGAGGGGGTGCGAGGGGCAGGGCCTGGGCCCCACGGGGTGCCTGGAGGCCGCCCAGACACAAAAGCCAGGCTGGGCAGCCCCCCTCTGCCTCCAGCCCCGCGGTGGCGGGAGGGGGCACACGTCTCCCCCTTCCCCCGGTGGGCGCCCCACTTCCCCGGTGGGTGCCCCACTTCCCCGGTGAGCCCCCCACTTCCCCGGTGGGCGCCTGGACGGGGCTGGGCGGCTGCGGGCGCCCTCCCGCCCGGGAGACGTTCTGGGCCCCCCTCCCCCGCCCCTCCGCGCCCCTACCTGGCCGTCCCGGCCGCGGGCAAGACCCCCGGCCCAGCAGGGCGCCGAGTCCGGGGAGGGCACCCCGGGGCTGGGCCTGGAGGCCGCGCGGCGCCCGGAGACGCCGGGCCCGGTGCCCATGGCGGCCGGAGGGAGCGGCTGTGCGGCCGGACAAAGCATGGGGCCCGCTTCCTGCCATTGTGCGCCGCCGCGCCGGGCGCTGGGACCCGGGGGACAGCGGGGGGCCGGGCGGGGGAGCTGCCCGCCTGCCGTGTCCCGCCTCCCCCCGTCCCCCCCCCGCCTGCACCCCAAGCCAGGCCCTCGGCTCAGGTCCCCCAGGACCCGCTTCTCCCGGTGGAGCTCCCCGAATGCTGGTGGCAGAAGGGGGGGCCGGGACAGGGGCACATTCCCCTCCGGGGCTCAGACTCCGCCCTGTCCAGCCCCCAGACACCCCGCTCTGCGCTGACCCCCAGCTTCCCAGCCTTACCGGAGCCGGCGGGCCGCTCCCTGCGCCCGGGCCCGGCAGCCGGGGCCGCAGGTGCCCGGCGGGAGGGAGGAAGGTGGGGGGCCGGGAGGGAGATGGTCAGGAAAACCCCAAGCCCAGCACGACTTTCCCCAGGTCCCTGCGGCTCCAGTGGGGTGCACCCTCGTGCCCCGCCGCCAGGGGGCGCACGGGGAGCCAGAGAAGCGCCACCAGGACATGCTGGGGTCCCCGGCAGGGTGTCAAAGCGGGTTACCTTCCTCCCCAGGCGGAGAGGGCGGGCCTGTGGCCTCCATCCAGAGTGTGGGTTCACAGTGGCTGAGTCCAAGGCAGGGCCAGGATGCAGGCCAGGAATGGCACTCCAGTCCCCGTGGGGGGAGGGGAACCTGCCATCACCAGCCCCCACCCCTCAGACAGCTCCTCCCGACCTGTTCCACCCGGACGGGGTGCGGCAGGCTGGCCTCTGAGCGTGGCCCCGGGAGGCAGCGGTGTCTTAGGGGCTGGGAGGCCCCAGAGGCTGCCTCCCACCTAGAGCCTCTGTCACGCTGTCCACACACAGGCAGACCTGAGCACTGAAGCCTGGTCATGCACCCCCTTAAAATTCTCCAGTGGCGCCCAAACCGGTGTAGCTCAGTGGATCGAGCGTCAGCCTGCAGACTGAAAGGTCCCGGGTTCGATTGCGGTCAGGGGCATGTACCTTGGTTGCGGGCACATCCCCAGTAGGGGGTGTGTAGGAGGCAGCTGATCGATGTTTCTAACCCTCTGTCTCTCCCCCTTCCTCTCTGTAAAAAATCAATAAAAGAATATTTTAAAAAATTCTGCCAAAACCGGTTTGGCTCAATGGATAGAGCGTCAGCTTGGGGACTGAAAGGTCCCGGGTTCGATTCTGGTCAAGGGCATGTACCTTGGTTGCGGGCATATCCCCAGTAGGGGGTGTGCAGGAGGCAGCTGATTGATGACTCTCTCTCATCGATGTTTCTAACTCTCTATCTCTCTCCCTTCCTCTCTGTACAAAATCAATAATATATATATATATATATATATATATATATATATATATATATATATATATATAAAAATTCTCCAGTGGCTTAGGACAGACCCCCACGTGGCCTGACTCCCGCCTCACCTCCAGCGGGTCCGGCACAGTGGTCCGCCCTGCGGCCTCCCCCCCCCAGCTCAGCTCAGTGCCACTCAGCTCGCTCTGTCTGGAACAGCGTGTGCCCCTGACTTTGCCACGCTGGCACCGTGCCCCCACCGACAGGCCCCTCCCCGGAGGCCTCCACCTCCTCTCGAAGGGAAGAGCCCCCCACGCCGTCCCTGAGCCCCCAGCACGCTGCCCCCTGAAGTGCCCCTTCTTCTTTGGCCCCGCTTCCTGCAGGCATGCCCGGAGGCCAGAGGCTCAGGCCCCTGCCTCCTCAGCCTCCCCCGGCCTGGCACTCAGCAGGTGCTCAGCGCAGACCAATGACTGATGGATGGAGACAGAGCTGGGTCCATGCCCTCCCGCTGCCCGACCACAGCGGCTCTCCTCCCGCCTGGCACCCGTGACCGTGGGCCTGGACGGGTCAGTCTCCACCTCACGTCTCGGTGATGCTGCCAGGCCCGCTGCCCCTGCTGCCACCCCACAGGCCGGCAGCGGAGCCCTCCCACGTGGAAGGCCGGTGCCAGGAGTCTGGGGCAGCCAGCCCTGTGCACTCTTCTCCACGGCCCTCAGGAGGAGATCCTGTAACTGTCCCCATTTAACAGACGGAGCCACTGAGGCTTGGGAAAGGGAAGTAACTGTCCCTAAAGTCAGCAGCCAGTAAAGGGAGAACGGGCGCCTGTGCGTGGACCGCTGTCGGTCTGGGCGCGGGGTGCTATGAGGTGCTGCTAGACTGGCTAAGTGGGGGGTTGGGGCAGCAGTGCCTTGAGGTCCACCCCCTTGGGGACAGGGCAGATTCCAAAGCCAGCTTAGCGGAACCCCCTGGCCTGGGGTACCCAGGTCGGATCAAATGGAGACCGCCAGGGCAGATCACCGGAAGTCCCCCGAGCGGCCAGGCCCCGGCCATCTGGGGTCACACTCCAGCCAGGGAGGGGCTGCCCCCGCCACGGTGCCGGTGAAGGAGCCTGCAGAGGCGGGAGGGAAGGAGGCGGCCCGCACCCGGAGAGGGGGGTCCCTCTCGGACTCCCGGTCCCCACCTCGCTCTGCAAGATGGAGCTGAGCTAGTCCAGCCTCGCGCAGGCCCAAGAGATCCCAGCCCCTGAGTGACTGGGGAGGGGCCTGCCCGCCCAGCCCCGGCTCCAGGCTCATGAGTCAGGACCGGCTTGTTGAAACTGATACCCAGAAACCAGATGCTGGGCTGATGAATAATGGAGTCTCCGAGGCAGGAGCCCCCTTCCCACTCCCCCGCTGCCACCACCACCCCCAGTTCCCGAAAAAGAGAGGCCTGTGGGGTCCCCACCCCCACGACGGCGGGGCCCTCCTGTCCGCAGTGGGAGAGGGAGAGCTCTGTCCAGGCCAGGTCTCTGCTCTGCCCCTAGCAGAGCAGCCTGGGACCCGGAGTTGGGGCTCCCTGGCTGGAGGGACACCCCTGCCCACGGGCTTCCCCCCAGGGCCACGCTCCCCTGGGAACCTCCAGCCCCGAGGCCCCATCTGGCACCTCAGAGACCAGGGGCGGAGGCTGCGTGCGTGGGCAGGTCAGCCAGGGCTGGGCCTGTTCTGCCAGCTGCTCTCCTCCCTCCTCACAGCCTCGCCAGCTCCCCCCTCCCCCCCGGGGCCTGCACCTCACCCCTGTCCTCTGGGCCCCGGGCGCTGGGTGCCGGGCAGAGGGCTGTGCTGGGCAGAGGGCAGGGGGCAGAGAACCCGTCCACAGGCCAGGCCTTCCTCCCCAGAGAGCCGTCTGGCCGGGGCCCGGCGCCGGGGAGAGAGGCAGAGGCTGTGGTCCTGACCGCCTCCTGCCCTGTCCCTGCTCAGAGGTGCCTGAGCCCTCGCCCAGCTGGGCCAAGCAGGCGCGGGTCAGTTCTTGGGAATTTTCTGTCTAGGATGGCAGCTGGCTCTGGTGTGGGGCTGGGCCCTGGCCGAGGGGCAGAGGAATTGTAAAATCCGCCGAGAGCTGCCAAGCCTGGGGGAGTGGCTGGGGAATCTGAGGGCCCAGGGCCCCCCGGCTGCCATTTCCCAGCTTTTGCTGAGGCGCAGGGCCTCTCCGGGATTCCCTGCTCCTCTCCCAGAAGCCACCCCGCTGACTGAGGTGCCTCTCTCGCCCCCTGCTGGCCCCAGTTGGCTTCCTGCCTGGGGCCACGCTGACCTCCAGGTGGGGCTGATCCTACAGAGCCCTCCAGCCACCCCATGAGGCCCCCAACTTCTTCAGTGGGCTGGGACCCCGCAGGCTCCCCAAGGCCGGACCTCGAGGCGTGGCTCAGAGCAGATCACCCCCTGAGCCACTGGGGCGGGCAGGCCCTGGGGTCATTCATTCCACCCTCAGAGGTGAGGCGCCCACGGACACCCACCTGCGGGCCTGGGACTGCAGGGGGCCTGCCACTCCGGTCTGTCCATTGATTTAGGGGGAGACTTGGCCCCCGAACTTACCCCGTCCGGTCCCCCGCTTCCCTGGGAGACTCACCGAGGGACCTGGGTCTCCTCCCTGTGGCTGGAACCCAGGCCAAGACTGGCCAGTCCCCTTGGGCTCACAGGGCCAGGGGCACCGGAGCCGTGGGCAGGGCGGGCGCCACACATAAGGGAATTACGGTAGACGGCCGGGCGCTACCACCTGGGCGGGGCGGGACGTACCATCCTGCACCCGGCGGGTGGGGACAGGAGTGCCAGGCCCAGGTGGCAGACCCGGCCGGCCCAGGGGGTGGCAGGAAGCCCTGCTGGCGCTCAGGGAGTCATCTGGGGTCCGGGCTGCAGGGAGCGGAAGTGGGGGAGGGAGGGTGTCACTGTCCCCAAGAGGGCTGGCCCTTCACAGATCTCCGGAAAGTTCTAAGTCCCTGAACCTGGGCTGAGAGGCAGGAGCGGCCCATCCTGGGAGGCCCCGCGGCAGGACGCTGTCCTGGCCGGCGAGAGGGCCCCGGGGTCCAGGCAGAGCCGCCCTGGGACTCACCCCAAGCGCGGCTCGCTGCCTCCCATTGTGAACGGCTGGATTCGGAGCTGCGCCTCCGTGGCGCCTGCAAAACCCGTCTGGCCGTCTCTGTCCCCCCTCTTCTCTCCTGGCTCACGCAGGGCTGCAGAGGGGGCTGCAGAGGGGCCATTCCGCCCCGTGGTGGCTCCCTCTCTGCCTGGAACTTGGGGTGAAGGCGGTGCGTGGGGTGACGGGGCACCCATGGGGAGGCAGCAGCCTGGCCCCAAGCTCGCCCTCCTCCTTCCCCAGAGGTGGGTGCAGTGGCAGATCCTGTCCCTCCTGCATTTTCCCAACCACAGACCGCACCCCTCGGCCCTCACTGAGCCCGCCTGGAGCCCCCTCCCGGCAGGGGCTGCCTTCCTGGGGGCTGGGTCCACACCAGGGCCAAGTACCCCAGGCCTCCACCTGTGTCTCTCCTCCTCCCCGTCCCAATTATTTAGCCCAGCGGCCGGCAAACTCCGGAGTCCACAGAGCCAAACACCAACAGCACAACGATCGACATTTCTCTGGAGAGCCACATTTTCTACACGTAAACTTCTCCAACGCCACTTCTTCAACACAGACTCGCCCAGGCCGAGGTGTTTTGTGGGAGAGCCACACGCAAGGGGCCAAAGAGCCGCAGGTGGCTCGCGAGCCGCAGTTTGCCGACCCCGGACTTAGCCAACGCCCAGGAGTTCCACGGGCGTTGCTTCTCTGGTCCTACCCCTCTGTCTGGGCACAGACCGGACTGCCGCCTTCCTCAGCGGACCAGCATCTAAGCAGACCAGGGACCCCGGGCACCCCACGCTCCACCCCTAATCCCCAGGAGTGCGTGGCCAGCTCTCCCATTATTCACTGCATCCTGCTCCCTCTTCCTCCACGGGGACCTCAGACCCACCCCTTCCTCTGCCTGTGTCCGTGGCTCTTCATCTGGCCGCCCCTCCCCTCGGCACGCCCCCCCCTACCCCCCATCCCTGCCCACTCTGCCCGCTTAATCCTTCGAGGCAGGGGGTGCTCAGTACCCGCCTGTCGGGGACCAGCTTCCGTTGCTGCAAACTCCGGCCTCTCTGAACCCGAGCTCGCCTCCCGGCCAGGGCCCTGGGGAGCCACATAGAAAACAGACCCTCCGTCCTCCCGCTGGCGCCTCAGGAACGCGAGGCGGAGGACAGACTCGCTGGACCTGCCCCGGTTACTCACGTCCCCCGCTGCGTCCCCCTGTCCTGTCTGAAGGAGGTGGGGTGGGGCCTACTGCAAGGCAGGGGTGCGAGGGCCAGCTGGGGTCCCCCGGGGAAGCCGGACACAGGCCCCCAGCTGAGTGAACGGGGGCTGAGGAGCCAACACTTTTGTCTGAGGATGACACGGGGGCCACGCCAGGCACTGCCCAGCTTTCCGCCCCCTCCGATGCCTGAGCCCAGTGTCTCCGGCGCCAGCGTCAACCCTCTTTCAACAGACCCGACCCTGACCAAAGAGCCCAGCGCCAGGGGGCCGGACACTGTCTGGCCAGCAGGGCTCTTGCCGGAGAACGGGGACCCCCATCAGCTCCACACTGGCCCTCCGTGAGGGAGGGAGAAAGAGACCACTCCCCAGCTCCCCAGACCCTGAGCTCCACTCGCCCTGGGAACAGGACAGACGGACCCCAAACCTGTGTCCACGGGCGGGGCCGGCCAGGGTCTGGGGTGGCACCCGGGTGTCTCAGCTCTTAGTGGGGAGAAGGAAGTGCGCCCGAGGCCTGGGGTCTCTCCCCCTCGGTGGGGGTGAGCGTGTGGTCACTGCTGGCTCTTGACCACCTACAGGCGCCAGCCCGTGCCAGGCACCCCGCGTTCGAGCCCTTTTCGTCCTCAGCACGACCCCTCGGGAAGCCCAGGCGGAGAGAGAGGGAGGGAATGCCCGGTCACGCCGCTGGGAGGGGGCAGGCTGGGACTCGGGAGCTCACAGACGTGGGCCACTCCGCACGGCTTTAAAGAAATCCTCGCCCGAGGGCATGCCGACCAGGAGTCAAACCCTAAGCTGCGTGTGGCTGGTTCTGAGTGACACACAGGATGATGCTCAACCAACTGAGCCTCTCGGCCCGGCCGCACGCCTTCCTTCACCCGAGGCCCCAAGCAGACGGTCCACACGGTGCTCCCACCCAGCTCTGCCTCCCTCTCCCCACCCCGTCCCTGCCCACAAACCCCACACACCCCGCCAGCTCACCCGCTCCCTCCACCTCCAGCTCCGCGTTCCTCAGGGTGCCAGCCCTCGGTGAACTCCAGAGGGAGGAGGTAGAGGTGGGGCAGCTGATTCATGTCAGAAGCCTCAGCGCCCAGGAGAGACTCCAGCCCAGCCTCCAGGCCCAGAAGGAAGCGCCCGGCCCTGCGGGAAGACCGCCCTGCCCCAGGGCGGCCCGGGGGCAGCTGGCCAAGCGGAGTCCTCACTTCCGTCTCCTCCAGGGGCACAGGATGTCAGCTCCAGGAGGGCAGGACCTCGGTTTCCGGGACACCTCCAGGGCCTCGGACCGGCCGACGCTCAAAGCTGATTTGGTGAGTGAACGAGTGATGTCACCTCCTTCAGAGAGCTCATGTACCCGGCAGGCGGCTCCTGACACAGCTAGCCCGGGGGAGGCTCCGGCTCTCACTCCCGCCACGCTGTGCCAGCCAAGCTGTGTGCTGTGGGCAAGTCCTTCCGCCTCTCGGAACCTCCATTTCCTCGCGTGCCATGAGGGACCCATAACGCTTCCCTCCTGAAGTTCTCATACGGGTTCAGTGAGGGCCTGACACCCCCCAGTCAGCGGTGGGTATTATTATCATCAACAACAGGATAGTCTTGGCTCCTCCTCTCAGCCTCTCCTCCAGCCACCTCATCCCTTCGGCTTGGCAACAACTGCCTTCGTACTCCTGCCTGTGGCAGTTCTCCCTTCCTGCTCGCCTAGGGATGTTTTTACTTTCACCAGGGGCCGCCTCCTCCAGGAAGTCCTCCCTGACTAGCCCTCCTCCCTCTGATCACTCAGGTCCCTGAGGTGAGCCTGTGCCCTTTGTCCCAAAGTGGGTCCCACCAGTGATGGTGCCTCAGCTCTTCCCCCTGCAGGCGGGGCAGCCCTCTGGCTGCGGATGCCACGGTCAGCACTGCCCAGTTCCAGGCAGGCCCAGGCCGGGCTTCAGCTAGGACCTGTGGCTGCAGAGGTCCCCCAGTTGCTCTGAAACCAGCCCTCATCCACAGGCCTCTCCTCTGCACAGTCCAGGCCCTCCCATCCCTGCCCCTGCTCCAGGATCTGCCCCCGGGGCGGCTGCCCACCAGAGGGGCCAGGACAGGGTGCCTCAGGGTCAGGCAGAAGCCCCAAGGCCGTGCAGGCCCCTGGCAGGTTGGGCAGTGGGGCAATGAGGCCAATTTGTTGCCAGGAGCCCCCGTCTGGGAGCGAGGCAGCCTGCCAAAACCAAAGCGCCAATGCCAGGCGCCATCCGTGCCAGCAGATCATCTGAATCACAGACACCCCCTTGCCTGGTGACTACGGCAACTGGCGGCCTCCCCCTCCGCTCCCACCGGGAACAGTCCCCCGGTTCCTCCTGCCTGTTCCTGCTGGCTGGTCCCCCCGTGCGGCGTGTGTGCTGTGTGTCTGGGGGGGGCATGGGGGAGTGATGTTTTTCATTTCCTGCGCTGGCAGAGCCGAGCTACCCCGGGCTCTGGCATGAAACAGGTCTGGGCTCTGGGTTCAAATCCCAGCTTCACCACATCCCAGCAGCACGTCCCTGGGGGAGCCACTACTCCCTGAGCCTCAGTTTCCCCATGTGCAAACGGCAGGGCAGGTCTCGGCCGGAAGGAAGCCCCGCGCAGGAGGCAGCGGCAGCCACCACCTGTCGCTCAGATCCGTCCCGACGTGGGCTCAGACCCTGGCTGGGTCTCTCTGGGGCTGCAGGGCTCCGGCCCAGGCACAGGCCTCTCCAAGCCTCGGGGCCTTCATCGGGGAACGTGATGTCTCCCCAGCAGGGCTCCCCAGGGGCACGTGAGGCGCAGAGTGCGCCTGGCACGGCGCCTGGCACGTCAGGGGCAGAAGCGCGGCGTCCTGTTGGCCGTGACCCCCGGTTCCGCCTCAGACCCAGCTCGGGGGGCCTGGCTCTCCGGGACCAGCACCCTCCCCTCGGTCAGTCCCAGGGCCACGGCCACGTCCCACAGCGTCCCTGACCCGGGACTGCAGGGAGGGTGCCAGCTGGCCCCGGAACAGAACCTGGGGGCCTCCCCCACAGTCTCAGCTTCCTCATCTGTGACATGGGGTCAGGGCCCTGTCACCCCACGGCTGCTGCACCAACTGCGGTCCAGGAAAAGGCTTTGGGGCAGCCCTGGGCCTCCAAAACCAGCCCCCCGCTCCCTACCCGCTCCTGAGCTGGGGGCGACCCAGCTGCGCCCTTGCTGGGGCCTGGACAGAGGCCGGCGAGTGCCCCGCCCCTCTGCACCCCCCCCCGCCCCTCTGCACCCCCCGCCCCTCTGCACCCCTGCCCCTCCGCAGCCCCCCCGGCCTCCAGCCCCTACCTTGGCCGCGCGCCCCTTGTCCATGCAGTTGGGGTTCTGACAGCGCAGGCCCTGCTCCTCGGCCAGGCTCCCGGCATCTGCAGGGAGAGAGGGGAGAGGGGCGGTGATCAGCGGGGTGGGGCCAGGGAGGGGGCACCCAGGCCGCGCACCGGGCTCCCCAGGGCCCAGCACCTCCGGGCGGAGGCTGGGTGGGGCTGCGCCTCCAGCCTCCCTGGGAGGAGGTCAGTGTCCCTCTTTTTTCGCTGCCAGCTTATCTGCCGGGGAATCTGCAGCCCTTTCTGCTCCGCTCCCCGGGGAAGCTGTCCAGATTCCACCGCGAGCGCTGCCCGCGCCGCCCTCCGGCCCGCAGGTCTGGGGGGGGGGGGGGGGCGCTGCTCCCAGACCTGGGGCCCCTGGCTTCCTGGGGGTCCTGCAGGGCTGCTGGGGGGCCCAGGGGGCCCACAGCCATTCCCACCCTGCCTCCACGTCACTGTGCAGGGACGCTCCTCCGAGGCCCAGAGGGTCCCCCTCACCCACCGTCCATCTGTGACCCAGCCCCGGGCCCCCCAGCCGCCCCCCCAGAACCCCGGACGGCGGGCAGGGCTGGGGGGAGGTGCTGCCGACGAGAACCCCAACGGGGGGCAGGGCTTGGACCCGCCGCCCGATCCCGATCCGGCGTCCACCTCCCTCTCCGCAGGCCTCCCCGGAGGAGGGGGCCGCCGAGCGCCCGCCGGGAGGGGAGCGACGGCCGGGCCCCTCTCCCCGCCCCCATCGCGGCGCCCCTGCCCCCCGGAGCCGGCGCGGAGGCGCGGCCTGCAGGCGCGGCCCGCACTCACCCATGGGCGCGGGCGCGGGGCGCGGCGGGGCGCGGCGGGCCGGCCCGGGGGCGGCGGGATCGGCGGCGGCGGCGGCGCGGGGAGAGGCCGAGCCGCGGCGGGACCCTCGGCGGCGGGAGGCGGGGCAGGTGGGCGGCGGGAGGGGCGGGCGCGCGGCTCCGCCTTCGGGGGCGGGGCCCGGGGAGCGCTGGCCCCGCCCTCCCGGCGGCCCCGCCCCCGGCGCCCCGGCCCGCGCCTCCCCCGCGGGGCGTCCCCGGCCAGCGCCGCGCTCCCCACCGGACCCCGTGGGAATGGGGCGGTGTGACCCCGAAGGCGGCCCCTCCGCCCCCTCGGCCCCGGCCCCCCACCAGGAGCCCAGCCCCCCACAGCCCCCCGCCCCCCCGCTTCGATGGGGGGAGACGTTTCCGCCTCCGGGGAGGGAGGGGGAGAGGCTTTCCCCTGCTGCGTCTCCGGGTCCAGAGGGGCCTCCGCGTGGATGTGCGGCCAGGACGGCGCCCCGCGCCCCGCGCCCACCCCCTCCCGCTTAGAAAAGGGCCAGAGGTGGTCAGGCCCATGGACCGTACTGCATGGTGGCTGCTGCCCGTGTGCTGCCATCCCTCGCTGGCTGGCGCTGAAAACCTCACGGAAGTACAAGCATGTACAGAAGCGCACACACGTGCTCACAACAGCCAGCGGCCGGTCAGGAGGCTGGGCATCCCCAGACCCCCGACCCCCACCCCGGGTTGTCGCCAGAGACCCAGGCATGGGAGTCCGGTGGCCAGTGGCACCGGGGTCCCTCTCCCCAAGGCTCCCTTCACCGCGGACCTCTCAGCCAGAGCGGTGCCTGCCGCACAGGGTCAGCCCTGGGGACCCCCCCGGAGGCCCACACCCAGGCCTGCCCCGGCGCGGGGAGAGGCCGAGCCGCGGCGGGACCCTCGGCGGCTTCCCGCCTGGAACTGTGTGGGCCCCACAGCTTGTGGGTTCTGGATCCACTCAGTAAACACGCATGTGCCATGCCGGGGCGGGCCCTGAAGGGTCCCTGGGTCCATGGTCCTGCTGGCCCCACCCAGACCGCCTGCAGGAGGGAGCCGGTTAAGACTGGTTAAGGGAGGGGGAGGATCCTTTTTTGTTTGTTTGTTTTTGTTTTTTGTTTTGTTTTGTGTTTTTTTTTTGCAGCATTCTCTACCACAACTCCAGCAGCTCCGTCTACCATCTGGGTTCCCGTGGAGAACTGGCCCCTTGGTCAGCTTTGTGTGTGTGGGGGGAGTTCCCCACGCACCCTGCTTGGGGCCTATCAGACTCCGCCAGACAAGATCTGGATCTTTCGACTCCAGATCCCTGGGTTCTGGAAACGCTGGGGATGAAGTCAAGGTCATATGCCCCATGCCCCCAAGAGTTTGGGGTTCTGACTCTAAATTCCGTGGGCTCCAGGCTACTTCCTCCCCCACGGGGTCTGGAACTGCCTTCCCCGCTCTCTCGGTCCCACCATGACAGCCACTGCAGGGCTGGGCACCACGGCCACCAACAGTCACCCCGGGTGGCTGACCTGTGGGGTTCGGACGTTCTTCCAGGCCCTGGGGCTCTCCCCAGCTGACCTCTGGCCTCTGACTTGGGTTCAGCCCCTCCAAGGTGCTCAGCCTGGTCCTCCGCAGACACTGCTCCCAGTTCCCAGCTCCCAGCTCCCCTGAGACCCAGCCTTCCATCAGCCTCCTGGGGCCTGCAGCTGAGCTTCTCAGAGACCCCAAACCAGAACACCATGAGGGGCCGGAAAGGGCCTTTGGGGCCTGGGGAGGCTCAGGCACGGGAACTGGTCTTCCCCATCAAGGCCTGCCGGGAGCCGCCCTCTGGCGAGCTGCTCACCTCCAGCCCCGCAGAGCCGGCGGGCCTGGTGAGGGGGACATGCCGTCCCAGGGGATGGCATGACTCGGACAGAGTCGCGTGGGCCTGGCCAATGAGACTCACTGCCTTGGGAACCTGAATGGAGACAGACGACTTCTGGGCCCTGGAACCAGGGAATCATGGGAAGTCCGTCTGAGTGGACACAGAACCCTGCAATTGTTGGGGCGCAAAAATGAGGGGACCCACAGAAGCCGCTGGCCAATGGAGAGGGCCCTAGAGCAAAGAGGGGGGCGGAGAAGGCAGCTCTGTGCCTGGCCTTGCTTCCTCCCAGCTCCGCCCCTCTGGTTTTTTAAAATGTTTTTTACTGATTTCAGAGAGGAAGGGAGAGGAAGAGAGAGATAGAAATATCCATGATGAGAGAAAATCATGGATTAGCTGCCTCCTGCACAGCCCACACTGGAGATAGAGCCCACAACCCAGGCCTGTCCCCTGACCAGTAATTGAACCCTGACCTCCTGGTTCATAGATCGACGCTCAACCACTGAACCCCACAGGCCGGGCTGCCCACTTTGACTTGAGTCAACCTGAGCAGGTGTCTGGTCACTTGTCCTTCACCGAGTCCCAGGCAGACCTGCAGCACTGAACCTGCCCCACCCGCAGGGCGCCAGAGGCTGCCTCCCCGGGTCTGGGTCTGAGACAGCCCAGCTGCCCTCCGGGCTCCTCCAGCCCCCATGGTCCCCGGGAAAGCCAAGCCCCCAGCCGGGCCCACAAGCCCCCGGCCAGCTCTGCCCTCCCCCCGCCCCCATGTTGGTCACAGGATGCCTGCCCCGCACCATGATCTCCCCCACCACTGGCGAGCGGGCGCCTGGGCAGATGCCGCCTGCAGACATGTTTGGTTTGGCTGAGCACGGCGCTTCAGAAGAATTTGAATGGGTTGCCAACTCTGAAAAGTCAGATTTCACATAAAAATCCAGATTTCTGGCTTCTCTGGACAAACCAAAGGAGCCTGGCAGCCCCGAGCTGTTTGTGATGGCTCCGGGTTCTGAGCCGTGTCTGCCTCAGCTGCCTCCGGCTGACCCACACCCTGCCCCCTCTGCGGCCCACCACTCCTGCCGCCTCCCGGCGCCCCTCAGCAGGTTCCTCATGGCCTCTCCCCGGAAGGAACTGAGCTCTGACCTTGGCCCAACCCTTCCTGGTTCTGTCCCCTGCCCCCTGCTGCATCCTCCACACCCCCGTCCACCGACATCCTGCCGGCCTCCAAGGCCCAAGTCAAACGCGGAGAACGCAGGCTCCAGGAAGGCTTGTCTGCCTCAGCATAATCACCCTCTCACCAGCCTCTCCCTCCTCGGCCCACTGCCCTGGGCGGCCCTTTGATTTAAAAAAAAAATATATATATATATATATATATATATATTTTATTGATTTTTTTACAGAGAGGAAGAGAGAGGGATAGAGAGTTAGAAACATCGACGAGAGAGAAATCTCAAACAGCTGCCTCTTGCACACCCACCACTGGGGATGTGCCCGCAACCAAGGTACATGCCCTTGACCGGAATCGAACCTGGGACTGAGCCAAACTGCTTTTGGCCGGCCCTTTGATTTGACCTATTACTGTGGTTGTTGTTGTTAATCCTCACCCGAGGATGTTTTTCCATTGATTTTTTTTTCTGTAGAGAGAGCAAAAGGAAGAGGGAGAGACTGAGAGAAACATCAATGTGAGAAAGACATGGGTTGTTGCCTCCCACAGTGGCCCCGACCTGGGCCAGGGATTAAACCTGCAACCAAGGTAGGTGCCCTTGACTGGAACTGAACTCAAGACCCTTTAGCCCTCAGGCCGACGCTCTATCCACTGAGCCAAGCTAGCCAGACTTCCCTATGACTTTTTGCCGGGAACCAATTCCAGCATGTAATAATTACAAGAGTTTCACCAAAAGGTTGGTGAAGCTTGGGAGGCTCAACACGGGTGAGCCACATATGTAATTTACCTGTTGGAAATGGCTAAACGGCACTTCCCCCAAACTTGAATAGGATTAACTGCCAGACAGCTCAGGGCATTTTATTTATTTATTTTTTAAATTTTATTATTATTTTTAATATATTTTTATTGATTTTTTACAGACAGGAAGGGAGAGAGATAGAGAGCTAGAAACATTGATGAGAGAGAGAGAGAAACATCGACCAGCTGCCTCTTGCACACCCCCTACTGGGGACGTGCCCGCAACCAATGTACATGCCCTTGACCATAATCGAACCTGGGACCTTTCAGTCCGCAGACCGACGCTCTACCACTGAGCCAAACCGGTTTCGGCTCAGGGCATTTTATTGCCTCCTGTTGGCCAAACACCTGAACAGCTGTGGGCTATTCCCCAAACTGACAATGCTTCAGTATATCCTTTGTTAGAACAAACTGTGTTAGAATAAAAGCACTGATCCTTGGACAAGGAGAGACTTCAGTTCCCTTCAGCTGAAGCTCCTCTGACCCCCAATGCCTTCCAAAATTACCTTTCATCTTTGGATGCCCAGCTCCTTTCTCCAGAAGGCTGAGCCCTTTGTAAGGCTGGGGGGGAAAAAACACCCAGCATTATGATGCCCTGACGAGGGACACCAACAACTTTTGACCTATCTCCCCCCCCCAGGTTGCTCCAGGAACACTGCCACTGCCATAGCTCCGCCGTTACTCACTCCTGCAGAGCCCTCTGGCTCCATACTGGGTCTCAGCTCACCGCCTGACCTTCTGCTGCAGGTCTAACCCCCCCATCGCAGCTGCTGGCTCTGTAGCTGCTGAGCATGGGCAGGGAGGCAGCTTCACACTGTGCACTGCATTCACACTGGGTTTTCAAGACCGAGTGCAAAAAGGAAAAAAAGGAGAGGAAAGGAAAAAATGTACCCTGGCTGGTGGCTCAACTGATTGGCACATCGTCTCACACATCAAAATGCTGCCGTTCCGTTCCCGGTCAGGGCACATACCTAGGTTGTGGGTTTGATCCCCATTCAGGGCAAGGAGGGGAGGCAACCGAAGCATGTTTCTCTCTCCCTAAAACCGATTTAAAAAAGAAGAATCAGCCTGGCCGGTGTGGCTCAGTGGTTGAGTATCGACCTATGAACCAGGAGGTCACGGTTGATTCCTGGTCAGGGCACATGCCAGGTTATAGATTTGATCCCCATTGTGGGGCATGCAAGAAGTTCTCTCTCATCATTGGTTCTCTCTCAATGGTTCTCTCTCATATTGATTCTCTAGCTCTTTCTGCCTCTTCCTCTCTAAAATCAATAAAAAAAATATATTTTTTAAAGAATCAACCAGTGAATTAATAAAATAGGTGGAACAACAAATCAGTGTTTCTCTCTGTCCACTCTCTCTCTGCCTTCCTCTCTCTCAAATCAGCTTTTACAAATCCTAACTAATAAAGAGGGAATATGCTAATTGACCATCACACCCTCTAAAAATGGTGGCACCCACAGCCAATAAGGAGGGAATATGCTAATTGACTGTCATGCCCTCAAAGATGGTGGCACCCACAGCTACAAGATGGCAGTGCCCAATCCCCTCAGCCCCGCCAGAGTGGCAGGCATGCAACAAGGCTGGGCCGGCCCCCAGGTGGGTCCTGCCACCCCATGTACCTTCCTCCAGAGCCCCCCAGTCCCTTCAGCCCCCCAGCCTCCCAGGCTGGGCTGAGGGACGCCCCCTCTAGTGCATGAATTTTCATGCACCGGGCCTCTAGTTAAAAATAAAAAGAATCAGCTGATGAATGCATAAATAAGTGGAACAACACATGGAAGAAAGCAGAAGCTCCCTGCCCACCTCCCAGCCCCAGGCCTGGCCGCACAAAGGCTGCCGCTCCCAGGAAGCAGCTGTGGCCTTACGTGCCCCCTCCCACGCCAGCCCAGCCCTCCGGGAGCCTGTGCCCACTGCACAGCTGCTGCAGGCTATGCCAGGACAGGACCCCTCACCGGGGCAAGATTTGGCCACATTGGGCCAACAGCCAGAGGGCCTGCTCTGGACAACTGTCACTGGCCCCCGGAACCGTCCGCCCGCCCTCTGACACTGGGCCGAGCGACCTGGGAGGCCTGGAAAGAAATGTGGTCCCTCCCCAAGCCCCAGGGCAGGACCATCAGGTGGGCAGAGGGGGCATGGACCATGGCCTCTGACACTTCCCGGCGTGGAGACCGGAGCCATCGCTGGCATCGTGCCCCTGAGGCCTGGAGACTCCAACCATTGCCCTGCCACCCACAGCCCTGGGCTCAGTGAGGAGAGGTGGGCGGACACGTTTAGAATTCCTTTCTGGGGCCCGAGATACTGTCCACCCGCTCCTGCCCCCAGGCCTGGAGCCGGTGGCCACGTCCTCAGGCTGAGGCTGCCGTGGGCACCTGCCCTCTGTCCACCCCGGGCTCCCTCCCCAGGCCCCCAGAGGAGCCGGGAGCGGTCGAGGGAAACAGGAGCCAGGCTGCCAAGCCCGGGGGTGAGATTCCGAGTCAGGACAGTCCCTCCCTGGGCATGAGCCCCAACCCCATCACGGGACGAGCTGGCACCGGGGCTCACCACCCACCCTCGATGGGCCCAGGCCAGGGACCGGCTGGCTGCAGAGGACAGAGCCCACGCAGACAGCTGTGTGCCTGGCTCGCCCCCAGCCTGCCTCGGCTCACCCGGCTGCTCATGCGCCGTGTACCCACCGCCCACTGCGTGCCGGGGCCTCTCTCTCCGCGGGCGGCGTGGGCACAGGGACTCACGGTGAGCAGGTGGCACTGAGGCTGAGGGCCTCAGTCACCACCCTGCTGAGGGGACACGAAGAATTGTCCCCATGTTTCCCCAAATGTGGGAAACGCGGCTGCATCATTTGTGGTTGTGGGGGGCTGTATAGAAAACACCCCCAAAACGAATCATTCCCACCCCAGGATGGGCCTGAAGATGCCAGAGCCAGGACCAGCCCCTCTGAATGCTCGCCGTGGGATGAGAGAGCGAGGGAGACCAGGAGGCCAGGGCACAATCGGAGGGAGGGGCCTCCCGGGCTTGTGGCCGGTCCGGCTGAAGGACCTCAGGCCAATCCCTGGCCGGTGAGGACCGTGGCCATCTCACCTGCCTCGGGCAGCGCACCTGCCAGGGGAAGCAGGACAAGCAGGACAATGGCAGGTGCCCAGCGTGGCTCCAGGCCTGAGGGCAGGAACTGAGTGCACCGGTTCCCTGGCCCCAGGAGGGATGCCCCAGGCACACTGCCCTCCCCGCTCTGCTCCTGAGGGAGCTTGCCGCAGCCTAGCCAGCCACCCCACGTACCCCCGCCCCTGCCCCACCCCCATGACCTTCACAGTCCTGCCCTCCCCGCCCCCTGCACCCGCCTGGGAAGGTGCCCGGCACCCCTGGGCCGGTGAGCTCTGTGCCCTCTGCCCACTGCAGCCTCGAGACAGGAGGCAGAGGGGGCTCCTCACACAGAGGACACCTCAGCCTCCCTCTGGGAGCCGCACTTCTCACTGAGCTCTGTGGAACCCATGCCCCACGTGGTCCCTTCTGTGGGGGACCCAGACCCACTCACCACTCTCTGCCCTTGTCCGCAGGGAGGGTCAGGAGGGCCCCCCGCCGGGGGACGCTGCACTGGGAGAGGCTCCCGCGCCTCCCAGCTGCCCCCCCTCCTCCCCCTGCCCCCGCCCCACAGGAGGAGAGGCCCCGGGCCCGGGCCCTGCTGGGCCGCCGGTGGGCTGGCAGTAATAACTGCCCACAGCGCCTGGGCCTGCTCTGTGTCACCCAGAGAGTCCTCCCCCACCCAGGAGGCTGCCGGCACCGCGTGCACGGCTTTCCACACCGCCCCCACGGCCGGCCCTGCCCCCACCCCACCCCCACCCCGGCTGCCGAGGCCCTCCGGGTGCCGGTGCTGGTCTCCGAGGGGCTGAGCGAGTGACAGACAGTGGCATGTGCAGATGCCAGGCCTCAGACTGGCTACAGGGAGGCGGCAGGGGGACGGGGGGGCCCGGACAGCCCGCCGGGAAGGGCCCACACCTACCCCCGAGGTCCTCGATGATGTCCAGCGTGGAGCTCCACGAGAAGCGCTCCACGGCGCCCGGCTCCAGCCCGGCCAGGGCGCTGGGCAGCGCCTCCAGCTGGTAGGCGCCCCGCTTCCTCCAGTAGAGAAACATGCCCGGGCCGGGGCCCCCCAGGCCCGCGCCCTCAGAGCGGGCGGCCCGGGGACCCGGTCCCCAGGCCCGGACGCCTGGGCACGAGGGCTGCGAGGGGCTGCGGGGACCCCGGGGCGGCCTGGGGCCCGAGCTCAGCCTCGGGGAGGGAGCGCGGGGCGCGGCGGGGGCCGGCGCTGGCCAATGGCCGGGCGGCCCCGCACAAAGCGCCTTTCTTCCCCGCCCACAGCATTTCACGAATGTCCGCTGCCCGGCCCCCTCGGAGCCCCCACGGCGGCCGGGCCGGCGGCGGGGACGGAGCCGGGAGAAGAGTGTGATTGTTCGCGGCCTCTCTGCTCAGATACGTTTTCAGAGGAGAAAAATGTGCTGCCCTGGAGCTATCCCAGCCCCCTGGCCCTGACCTCTGACCCCAGCCCCAGCCCTGCTGGGCCCAGTGAGGACAGGAAGCACGTGGGGGTGCCGGGGGTGCCCCCAGAGCTGTCTGCAGCGGCCCCACCGGGCACCCTCCCCGGAGGCTCAAGGCCCGTGTCCCAGCTCCGGAGCCACGGCCTGGAGGAGGCCTCGGGGTCAGAGGCCGTGTCCTCGGGCTGCCCGGGAGCCCGAATCTGCCCTCAGGGCTCTGGGCAAGGGCCTCTCCCCTCCCTGGGCTGCCCACCCGTCTCCCTCCTCGCACGGTGCCCCCCACACCAAGGGCAGCGCTACGCCGGGAGCCCGGGGACGGAGCTTGTGGGCGGAGGGTGGGAATGGAGGGAGGGGTGGGGGCAGGGGGGTCGGAAGGGCTGGCGGATGAAGAAGCTATGGGGGTACAAGCCACCCAGAAAAGCACCGGAAGAGGAATAAAAAGCCCAGCTAGGCAGAACATGGCAGCTACCAGCCAGCTCATTCCAAAACCTCGCAAACCCTGCCCACTGATAGCCAGTTAGAAACTGAAGTGAGGACCGATGGCTGCCTGGGGGCGAGCCCTCTGCCTGGCACTCAGGAAGGCGGCGGCCACTCCCTGGACCCCACGGCGGAGGACTGTCCCGCGAGCAGATGGGGAACCTGCTCAGCGCACGGGCTGCGGGACGTGGATCGGAACCCAGGAGCGTCTGGCTTCAGAGCCACCGCGGGGGCCCAGGCAGCCACTTGGGGGGGAGGCTGGGAGGGCAGAGGCAGAGGCCTGGCCCCCGGAAATGCCATGTTGCTGAGCCGCCTCTGCCTGACCCTCTGTGCCCCAGCCTGCCAGGGCCCCGAGGAGCCGGCCTGGCATTGGGGGCTGAGTCGGGGCAGAGGAGAGCACCCCAGCTTCCAGACGCCTGGCGGTGGGGAGAGTTGGCAGCAGAGGGCTCTGCCCTCCAGGGGGTCGCCCGGGGCTGCGGGGGTGGGGGGAAAAGGGGGTGGCTGTCTAAGCAGCCTGCACACCCCTCGCTGAGGGCTGAGATGCCAGGAGGCAGCGGGGTAATTAAAACCAGATGCCCGCCTGCCCTCCGCCCAGGCTCGGAGCCAGGGATGGACACACGCAGGCTCCTTGGTCCTCGATCCCTGGTGCCCACGTGGCCTGGGCTTGAGCCCACAAGAGGCTGGGGGTGGCCCCCTCATGTTCACGGGCAAGTGGCCCGTGTGGGGGTGTGAGGCCGAGCTTGGGGAGTGACAGTGTGGCCCGGCAGCCACGGCCCCTCAGTGCCCGCCCACCCAGGGGAGCTCGGAGCAGTGACCCAGCCCCGACGCCCTGTGCCGGGCCTGGTGAGGCCCTTGCCCAGAGCCCAGAGGGCAGATTCGGGCTCCCGGGCAGCCCGAGGACACGGCCTCTGACCCCGAGGCCTCCTCCAGGCCTTGACTCCGGAGCCGGGCCTTGAGCCTCCGGGGAGGGTGCCCGGTGGGGCCGCTGCAGACAGCTCTGGGGGCACTCCCGAGCGCTCAGAGCCCCGACGCCCTGTGCCGGGCCTGGTGGGCGCTCAGAGCACCAGTGACGCAGCCTCAGGGTGTGTGTACGGGGCGGGGGAGCAATGATCCCCCCTACCCTCCGCTCGGGGTGAACACGGAGCCCCTTCCCTGCACACACCCCACTCCAGAGGCCACGGTGCCCTCCCTCCCCGCTCGCAGGACGCATGCGCCCCCTCCCGGGTTCTCTGTCCCCAAATGCGCCTCCTGCTTCCCCCCTCCCCGCCCGGGCTGCTGCCGGTCCTCTGGGCATCCGCTCGGCGCCCACCGGGCCGCCCCCTCTCCTCTGTCCTTCCTCCCGGCACCAGGGAGGCCGCAGCGCGCAGGGGCTGGGGGGCCAGGCGGCCAGCGGGCTGGCGGCTGGCGATGCGGCTCGGACATGGGGTCCCTTCCTCGCGGGTGGGACAGCGGGTGGGCATGGCTGACCTCCGAGCGGCGCTGTCCCCAGTCCCGTCCCCCGCTGTCCCCCCGGGGGGCAGAGTGATGACAGCCCCGCTGACCCGGGCCAGAGGCTGTGCTGAGCGGCTCAATGTTCTCTCCTTTAACCCTCACGTCAGCCCGTGAGGCACCGGGACTGTCACCCAGGACAGGGGTGCGGACGCTGAGGCGGGCGGAGGGCGGGCCACGTGCCCAGGGCCACCCAGAATTAACAGCGAGCAGCCCGAGTCCTGAGTCAGCCGGGGAGGCGGGGGGTCCAAACGGGGAGCCCAGCCTCCCAGCCCAGGCTGCTCTCCTGCCCCTCCTCCTGCCCCCCTAAGCGGAGCCAAGAGGCCACTGGCTGGGACCAGCACAGACAGAGAGGCGACCGGGAGTGTCGGGGCTGCTTAGTCCAGGGCCTGGCGAGCGCCTTGGGCGAGAGGAGGGTCCGCTCTTTCCTTGAGGGCGAAGTGCCGAGCTGGAGGAGCCCACCGGCCGCTGAGTGAGGGGCTGGGAGGAGAACAGGTGGCCGGAACCGCCCCTCCCCGGCCGGTGTCTCAGCCACGCCATGGCCACGAGGGACCTGGCTGAGCCCCAGACGCCTCCCCAACCCGCTCTGGAGACTCCTTCCCTGGAGGCCGCTCCCGAAGGGGTGGGACCAGCTGAGGGTCCTCCCTGGGCTTCCCTGGCTGGCCTCTGTGTGTGGATGAAGGAGGAGCCCCCACTGGGTAGCTCCCGAGATCCTGCTCAAGGGGTACGCAGGGGCCTGGCAGAGAGCAGGGCCGCAGACTGGGGGTGGTCCTTGCAGCCTGGAAAGGGGGCCTGCCCCTCCCTCCCCCTCCCAGGCAAAGTCACCATGACTCTCTGTGGTCCCCTGAGCCCCCCAGGCGCTGGCAACCACATCTTTTCCTCCTCCTGGCGTTTGGGGGGGCCTGTGTGGACCCCAGGGCAGCCAGAGAGCTAGCTGTGTATGTGGGGAGGGGCTGGGGACGGAGCTGGCGCTGACAGACAGTGCCCGGTGCCAGCCGCCAGCTCGCGTGAGAGCGGCCTCGTGGCGGGCTGCGCTAAGTGCTCCCAGGTGGGGCCGCAGACGCCGCCGCCAGCCCGAGGCCCGTTATGTAACCCACCCCCCGCCCGGGCCTCTGCCGCACGCCAAGCCGAGAGGACGGGTCCCTGACCACCCGCCCCCCACCCGCTCCGGGAACGAGAAGACTCTGTCCCCACCTGCCAGGGTGCTGGCCAAGGACCCTGCAGGACCTCAGCCCAGTGTGGCCCTGGGGGTGGAGGCAGTGCCGGCCGGCAGGCAGTGTGTGCGCCCGGGCCGGCTCCCGGAGGAGGGTAAACAGTGGGCCTGGTGCGGGGGGCACAGACCCTCCCCCGCAGAGCAGACCGTTCCAGAGGTTGGGAGCATAGGCCCGAAGCCTCGGCCACCTGCGGGCCGGCATGTGGGAGTCTGGGCACAGCTCCCTGGCCTCAAGCCAGCCCGACCCTGAGCATCAGCCAGCCCGGCCGTCTCCCCGCAACCCCCCCTCCAGCCCAGGCTCCCATGGCCCCCCGCCCTCCAGACTGGCTGCACTCCCAGGCAGGGGGCTGAGGCGACCCCACGGTCCTGTGCTGCCCACATGGCCTTCTTTTCTTTTCTTTTAAATATATTTTTTATCGATTTTTTACAGAGAGGAAGGGAGAGGGATAGAGAGCTAGAAATGTGGATGAGAGAGAGACATCGACCAGCTGCCTCCTGCACACTCCCCACCAGGGATGTGCCCGCAACCCACGTACATGCCCTTGACCAGAATCGAACCTGGGACCCTTCAGTCCGCGGACCAATGCTCTATCCACTGAGCCACACCGGTTTCGGCCTTATTTTCAATTGGAGGCCCGGAGCATGAAAATTCATGCACTGGAGGGGGGGTCCCTCAGCCCGGCCTGCCCCCTCTCACAGTCCGGGGCCCTCAGGGGCAGGAGACCCGGCGATCAGGGGAAGATGACGCCCCCATCACGCCTTTCGCTGCCACTGCCGGCAGCACAAGCCTCAGCCGGCCCTGGTTACCTGTGCCTTAGGCTGGTCCTGGGTGGCCAGGGGGCTGAGGACACTGGGGGACTCTGGAGGCAGGCATGCGGAGCAGCTCAGCCATGCCTTGTGCCTGTTGCCCCGGTGGGGCTGAAGGGGCTGGGCACTGCCATCTTTGTGAGGGCATGAGTGAGGTCAATTAGCATATTCCCTCGTTAGATAGGGTTCCATTTTCCCTGGAGCTGGGACTCCGTCTGGGCCCAGCAGGGCTCAGGCCTGCAGTTTCTGCTCTGTCCCCCAGTGGCTCCTGCAGGCTCTGGTCTGAGGCCCCCCAGCTGGCCACCCCAGCCCTCGGGGTGTGAATGTGCGTACCCCAGCACCATGGCCTGGGCCCTGCGGCCAGGGCAGGGAAGCCCCCGTTGCTCTCATCCCCTCAGATGCAGAAGTTCCGGCTGGGCCAGGGACCCTGTCTCATGCTCTGGCTCTGGTTCCTGGTGGGCACACAGTAGGGACACTGACATTGCCAGCTCCTGTGTGCCAGGCCCTGTGTGTCAACCATCCTTGTTGCTGTGTTTTTTTAATTTTATTCTAGAGAGGGAGGGGGATGGAGGGAGAGAGAGAGAAACATTGACTAGAGACACCAGTTGGTTGCCCCTCCCCCTGCACGCACTCTGACTCCGAGTCGAACGTGCACTCCTCTAGTGCACAGGACAACACTCCAACCACTGAGCAACACGGGCCAGGGTGGGATCACCCCCATCTTACAGTGCAGGAAGCTGGGGTCAGGCAGGAGGCAGGTGGGGTCTCGGTTCCATCTGGACTGGGAGCCCCTTGAAGGCAGCTGCTGGCTTCATGCTCCCCTCTGGCTCATGCCCAGCTGGCCCGGGCAGGAGCCAGAGGAATGCCTGTGGACTTGAACTTGGATCAGTTCTCCACCCACTGTTTCTTGCCAGGGCTGACTTCCCAATACCTGAGGGCGTGGTCCCACCAGGCTCACTGCAGTCTCCAAGGCCAAGGTGGCAGGGTCCCTGCCTCCAAGGAGGACCCACGCAGAGGGCAGCCCACAGGCCTGGACGCCCAGCTTGGGGTCAGATGACCCCCACCACCACCAGGAGGAGCCGAGACCCGGGCCTGACCCGGGGCCCTGCCAGGCGGCTGCCGGCACTGCCCGGCCGGTGGGGAGCGGGGAGCCGAGGCCTGCTTCCCAGCGCCGTCTGTGGCCGCGGCATGATGGCCACGGTCCAGCCTCCCGCCGGCCGCCGCCGCCTTTCAAACCTGGCCAGACAGACCGAGAGGCTGGGCCTCCTCCCGCCAAGTCTGTCCGAGGAACAAAGGCTTTGGGCCAGGCCCTGACCGCGGGGAGACGGCCAGACACACAGGACAGCTGAGCCCACAAGGCCAGCTCATCGCGGGAGCACGCACCCCGATGCTCAGGAAGGATCCTCACCGCCCCGGGACACCCCTGGGACACCCCCCGGACACCCTGCAGAGGC